>PVJH01019814.1:0-15760 GCA_004026705.1 Nesogale talazaci
GCTTATTTAGCTCTTTCTTTGTCTCAGTGTTAAAGGTCAAGATAGACAATTCTGGGCTGAGCCCCGGTGGCGTAGTGGTTGTGTGCGGGACTGCGGCCCACTAGGACGGAGGTTCAATTCCAGCAGTGGCACTGGGCCTCCTTCTCCCACCGCCGGAGAGCAGTGATGCCCCCCCTGCCCCCCCACCCCCCAAAAAAAAGATACACAATTCTCCATACCGGGCTGCAGACAAGCTTGCAGGCATACTTTTAGTTGCAATTACAATCACAAAGTCCCATTCCAGGTAGGTGAACCCTATCTTTTGACTAAATTCCTTCTGTTTCCATCACACTAGTTTAATGACTCCACTTCAACTCATGATGCTTCTGGCCTGGGTATCCCTATTTCTGACCAGTGTCTCACTGCATTTGGAAAGATGTTGTCTACATCATTTTTTGTTGCTTATGAGAAAATAATATCACAATAATTAATTTGTCATATTGATTGGAAATAGGAGAGGGTTTGAAATTTCTCATCTGTTTATTCTTTTTTCCATAAACTATTTTTAAACTTTTTATTATGAATCGGGTAAAAATTCACAAAACATATGAATTCTATGTTTAAAAATTCATATTTTGGGGCTGAGCCCTGGTGTCATAGTGGTTGTGCGCGGGACTACAGCCCATTGGGATAGAGAGTCAATTCCATCAGTGGCTCCATAGGAGCAAAAGGCTGGGTCTCCTACTCCCACCACCAGAGGACAGTGATGCCCCCCCCCCAAAAAAAAAAATTTCATGTCTTACTTCCTCTCATTTACTGTCATTCCCACAGATTCACATTGCATATCCAACTTCTTCTGTTTCTGGACTCCATTCCTCCTTCGTCCTTCGCCCTTCCCTGGGCAATGCTGCTTGGGTCGTCTTGACTGGTTGAGAGTACCTAAGGCAAGTAGTCCCTCTCTAATGTTCTTGTTCCCCTGACATAGCTAAGAATGATGGTGTGGCTGAAAAACTGAGCAGGGAATTAGTTCATTTCCAGATCTGAAGTGCGTAACACTCCTCACAGAAGTCACTTTTTCCATTTATCTTCCTTTACTCTTTTTTTTTTTGACAATTGTTCCAACTTTTAAAAAAATTATTATGAAATACTTTTTCCTATTTTTTTCTTTTTAAAATTTTATTGAAGGCTCATACAACTCTCACCACGACTGATACATACATCAATTGTATGCAGATCACATCAGCACATTAGTTACCATCATCATTCTCGAAACATCCTTCTTCTGCTTGGGCCCCTGGAATCAGCTCCTCACATTTCCCCTCCCTCTCCTTTCCTGCTCCCCCAGGAACCCTTAATAATTTACAAATTATCATTATTTTGTCATATCGTCCACTGTCCGTGTGTCCCTTCACCCACTTCCCTGTTGTCTGTACCCCAAGGAGGAGGCAATTAGATCCCGACAATTTGTTTCCCCTTTCTATTCCACCTTCTCTGCACCCTCCTGGTATCATCACTGCCATCATTGGTCCTGAAGGGATCATCTGTCCTGAATTTCCCATTTTTCTGGCTCCAGTTTGCATCCCCTGGATTAGCTGGATTTGTAAGGTAGAATTGGGATCATGCTAGTGGATGGGAGGAAGCATTTATGAACCAGAAAAAAGTTGCATATTTGATAATTGCTACACTGTATCTTGACTGGCTTGTTTACTTTCAAGTCTTTAAGATTTCAGATGTTATATTTTTTGATAGCAGGGCGCCATCAGCTTACTTCACCACGTTTGCTTATGCACACATTTGTCTTCAGTGATTGTGTCGGGAAGGTGAGCATCATGGAATGCCAATTTAATAGAACAAAGTGTTATTGCATTTAGGAAGCACTTGAGTGGAGGTACCATGACCATCCGCTGTCTTAATACTACCCTATAAATATAAACATGTAGATCTATTTCCCCATCATCATATATAAATATATGCACCTATGTACATTCCTGTATTTAGACCTCTATAAATGCCCTTTACCCACCAGTTTTCTCCTCTATTTCCCTTTAATTTCCTCTTGTCCCTCTACCATGCTCAGCCCTATTGGGGTTTCAGTATTTTCTCTCTTCTATATTACTCTTGATCAATCCCTGTCAGACCTCTTACACCAACCCACTGATTTTGAATCACTTGTTGTTCACTTCTATCTGATTTGGGCAACACCACCTCTTTTCATTTATCTTCCTTTTCATCATACCCCTCTTGAAAATGGCCCAGGTAAGCTGAAATTTTTTGAAACATGAATAGAATCTATCTTCTATCATCAAATACACCCTTAACTCTGTCGTTGATCTTCAACTTTAGTCCTCAGTGGAATACCAGTTATTCTTTTTTTAAAAATTGGTACAATATAAAATTACTAAATATGAAATTAACAAATGAAATCAAGTATACATGCAATAGTATGATACACACCTTCCATTGAAGAAACAAATTCGGTCTTGCCATCTGTATTTGTAGATAATACGTTGTAAAACTTGCTCAACTTTTCATTTCTTGTAAAATTCTATGGTATAAACATAAAACAAAATTATTTCTTCTGTACTTAAACCATGCTGGTTAATTTTATTAAGTTACATGTGATACCTTCAAGGAGATGCTCCACATGTGGGAATTTGCAGTCAAATTTTCAGTAGATAGTGACCACAACAAAGAAACAGGAAAATGCTTGAACATTCTGCTCTCAAATTGAGCTGAAATAATTGAAGCATCAGAAAAGATAAGATTTTCTGAAACAGTTAATTTGTAGTCAAAGAAAAGCCATTATATAGACATTATCAAAATATTTAAAGGACAGGAGAACATATCACTTCCATAGAAATCTAGTCAAATGGAATGTTCAAATACGCTGCTGACTTAAATACTTTCCTTCTAGGTGGTTAACATGAATAAGTAATTTTTTTCTTATGGGATGATTAATGAACATGCTAGCCATAAGTATGAATAATATAGCAAACTGGGTTCCTTAGGCAGCATTGAAAAACAAATTCAGTAAAAATTCTGTGTGATTGTTTTCCTAGGAGAGTATCCATAATTTAAAACACATTTTCAAAAGGACTTCAAGTGCTTTAGGCACCAACATACACAAAGGATATTAATGAAGTCAAAAAATGTCTAGTCAGGAAACAGTTCACAAATGTAAGGTACCTCAATGCTCTGGAGTCATATGCAAAGGCTCAAATACCAAGACAGAGTTAAAACAATCTTGATAGTGTCCAAAGTTAATGTCTTCTTCATAAAAGCTCCAGTGCTCTTGAAATATTACTTTGCTGTATAAATTGGGCTGCTAGTACACACAACCCAAAGTCTAACCAAATTAAGTTATCTTCACAGGGGTCTTGCAATGATTAGTGAGGCAGAAGAAAAGGCTTTGAAAACACATTCTATAGTATGACGACAATTTTTTTCCTTCTAGAGTCCTTATGACATCAAGAATCATGTGCACTATTTTGAAAGTAATTAGCAGTAATAAGTTCTCAGGATACAAGGATCAAGTGACTTAAGAGACTAATTACTTATTATCAAATTCCAAAATCCACTAAGCAATTGCAAATTCCAAAATCCACTAATCAGTTAGCATGAAGGTGATAACCACACCTTCAACCTGTGTAAATAGTTGAGAAATTCACAAATGTAATGAGCATTTTTGCTTCTGCTGTAATCGAGCTAGTAATCCTGCCCACCACCATCTATTTGAAAAGAATTGGAAACAGAACACTGACCTCCAGTGAATTTCAGTGGCAGTGACACATTCTTAGTTTCTGTGAGAGTTAATAAATTCTCTTTGCTTGTCAAGATCGTGAGTTCCTCAAATCCAAGGCATGTGCCCCACACTGGAAAATAGTCTCCATCATCAAACCTCTTGACAGGGTGAAAGAGGATAAGGTAAGTTCACACTAGCCTTTTTAAAAACAAAAAAAAGTAAACCTCAAGCTTATGATGAAAGGACAGGTCCCTAAATTCGACAAGGATTTCTGAAGGACTTTCCGAGAGCTACAAGTGGAGGAGGCTGTCTGCTCCTGTCAGCTTGGGCGCCTTGAAAGACTAGAAGGTCCACTCTATCCCACAGAGTCACTGAGTCGAAAGCTACAAAGACACCTATTCATAAACTGTCTGCAATCTCTGCCACTTTGGACGCCCCTCTGGGGGCAATGCGTTAAGCATCAGCTAGATGACCGGAAAGCAGGCACATCATACCTACCGCCGCTCAGCCAGTAGATTATATGAAGAAGAGTGCAGTGTCAGATTATTAACAACCACTGATTCACATAGGACACAACCTTGCTAGCCGAAGAGGAGGAGGATTTGAACCACTTGCTGATGAATGCTAAGAATTACGGCCTTCACTCTGGACTGCATGTAAAGAAAACAAAATCCTCACAAATGGACCTATAGGTAACATCACCATGAATGGAGGAAGATTGACATTGTCAAAGATTACATCTTGCTTGGGAAAAGCAGTCAAGAGATCAAAGAACAGGCTGTCTTGGATAACTCTGCTACATAAGATCTCTTTAAAGTGTGGGAAAACCAAAGGTGTTACTTTGAGGACTACAGGGTACCTGGTCCAAGCCACTGTATTTTTCATTGACTCATATGCATAAGAAAGGTGAATATTGAATGAGGAAGATTGAAGAATCAATGCATTTAAATTACTGTGCTGGTCAAGAATACTGGAAAGTACCGTGGACTGCCAAACACACAAACAAATCTGTCTTGGAAGAAGTACAACCAGAATCTGGGGTGACAAGAATGCCTCTCCACTTCCCTTGGACATGTTATCAGGAGAGATCAGTCCCTAAAGAAGGATAGTATGTTTGATGAGTAGAAGGCCAATGAAAAAGCGGAAGACCTCAACAAGATCAGCTGCCACAATGGGCTCAGCCCCAGGGTCGATGGCACCAGGCTGGGCCGCAGTTTCATTCTGTTGTACAGTCACTCAGAAAGAGAACCCACTCCATGGCACCTGTAACAGTAACAGCAACAGAGTGTTTGGAATCACCAGATATTTAAGCCCTCTTTTGCTGAGAACCACAGAAATGAATTATAATTTTCTAGAAGCAGGCGTCCCTAGGTGACACAAATGGAAAACGTGCTTAACCACTAACCAAAAGGTTGATTGTTCAAACTCACCCAAAGACACCTTGGAAGAAAGGCCTGGCAGCCTATGTCTTTACCACATGTCCCGGAAACTCTGAGGAACTAAGTTCTACTTTGACACACGTGAGGTTGTCAAGAGTCAGATTCAACTCCCTGGTAAGTAGTCTGGGTTTTACTTTTCTAAGGACAAGAAGTTTTCTTGCATAGATTATAAAATATGACCTACTGGACATTCATTTGAAATAACGACCTTGGTTTTTACTGTTGTTCCTCACCAAGAAAAATAGAAAACTACATCAAGTCCTATGCCTCTTACACCAAGAAAGAAGTTTAATACTTTCTCTACAGTTCTGCCTAACTGCATTTAGAAATTATAGAGTGCCTTGTACTTTAAGTTATAGGGTTTGATGTCATTTGTATGCTGTTAACACAAAATTACTCTGTTGGGATTATGTGCCATATTTTATTTTCAAATAAATATAATCCTCTTGATTGTTGGGCCACATCTTTTATTTACTAGGGGACTTCCAAATGGCCCACAGAGCAAAAGTCAGAGAGTAGCCAAAGAAGGAATCCAACAGATTGATCACAACGCTTTTGCAATGGGAGTTTTGTGCATTCCAATAGTTGTCACTGTGTAAGTAGTTCAAAGCTAGTTACTAAGTTTTTTCCCCCTGTGCTTGGTAATCTTTAAGTAGCTAATCAGTTTTGTATTGTTGTAATTAAAAAGTGAAAGGAAAATAAAACGGGTCTTTGGGTCTTATGGGTTTGTTTTTAATTAAATATTATATGTAGTCTCTATATGCAAAAAACAAAGGATTGACTATTTTATGATGCTCAGATATTCCTCAAATGCATGTTAAATTATTCATATTATCACACTTGAATTGTGTTGACTAGCTAGTGTTTCAAGGTCTATCTAGCTGGCATACACGAGTGCACATCCTCAAACACAGGAGGCACAGTGAAGAATGTCTCAAAGTGTACTGGAACCACATGTGGTAAAACATGAACAGATAGCCTCAAGAGAGGCTATCTCCAGAATTCCTCATGAGCAAGGTCTTTGGTCATATTATAGAGTTGAATGCTAAATAAATGTTTTAACAATCCTACAACAAAGCAGTGTAAAAAGTAAGAGGTCAGAGGTTCGGGTCCAAACCAAACCAAAGTCACTACCAGTAAATCAATTCTGACTCACAGCAAACCCACAGGATCAACAGAACAGCGCCCTTTAGATTTTGGCCAATGTGAGTCTTTGTGCAGTCAGAAAGCCTCTTCTTTTTCCATCAGAGCAGAGGTACTGGTGCACACTGCTGGTCTGGCAGGCAGCAGGCTAATGCTGAACTCACCATGCTACTGGGGAGAGAGAAAATGTATAGAAAAATAATAGCACCTTAGTCTCAAAAGGTGGCTAAGATATAAAGTGATGGCTGAGCCCCGGTGGCATAGTGGTTGAGTGCGGGACTGCGACCCACTGGCTTGGCGGTTCAAATCCAGCAGGCTGGGTAGCTTCCACAACCACCAAAGGGCAGTGATGCCAAAAAAAAAAAAAAAAAGATATAAAGTGATGGACTGGATTGGAGGGTATGCTTGAAATAACAGACCTATCCCAATTACGAAAGAAAAGGCTGACTCCTGGGCACACCATGAAAGGTTTTGACTCAAAAACTATCTAAAGACTGCAAATTACTTTGAAAAAGAAAACAGGCAAGAATGTCGCATGTTAAATGCAGTTGGTGATGGGAATAGCTAACATGGGTAGGAAAATCCTAGAAGGAGCAAGTCTAATAAGAAAATGGCTTTAATAGTTTAGAGGAGAAATAATAAGAGTCTGACCTATGACACTAAACGCAGGTGCAGCATGAGGCGTTACCTTGGGGATGGGCAGCGTGAGGCTCTGTGCCTAACAGACTGGGTTCAAGCTAAGAGTGAGGAAAGGGTACGAAGAAAGAAAGGAATCAGGCAGAGCTGAGAACTAATAAGAACAATGCCTAGTTCATGATAAAAAAGACAGTCCTGATGAACATGAGAGCTACTAAGCCACCAAGAGACCTTGTCACATGAGCCAGCAGACAAGGAGAGATGGCCTTGTCAGCAGTACTCCGAGACATCCAGGAAAACTGAAGGAATGGCTGTCTTGTCTGGGGAGGCCTATGTGGAGCAGGCAACTCACACATCAAGGAGGTGGCGAGGCTATAGGGTACCTGGGAAAGTGTTAACATAGATAGAAAACTAGTGAGTCCAGGAAACTGACAGAAACAAAAATCAAACCCAAAGAAACGAACAATCCCACAAAACCATCTAGAGTCGTAAACAATAGCATACTTACCTCTATGGCAAGGTCATAAAATATTTTGGCCACTTTGGCATAATAGGACTTGTTTAGGTGAGCTCCTCCTCCAGGGAAAAGAATCCTGAAACAACATGACATGGGGGTATTTTCCACCGAAAACCATTTTAAAACCACTTTCTTCTTATGACCTAAGTGGACGGATAAGGCAAGTAAAATGCAAAAATAAATAAACTAGCAGAACAGGGTAGAAACATATTTGGAGTGCTACCCACTCGGGAACTACCCTAGTGAGCAACCACACCAGCTGAGAAAACAAGGTGCTAGGTAACCTTTGCATTTTGGAATCATGACAGTCTTGTAGAAAACTTGGATATATGAACTACGCAGTAGAACCCTTGTTAAAAACCCTACTATCAAAAGTGGCTGACTGACGACTGACGAGCATTTTCCCTTTTTAACTGATACAGGATTAAAATGCTGCTGCTGACCAGTTTCATATGCTTAACCCCAAAGGCTCTTTATAAAGAGTTGATTTCTCTTCTCTGTAAGCAAATTCATTAGCAGTCGGCATTGTCCTTTTACCCCTACCTCTCGAATAAACTAGTAGAGGATTGACTGCATAGGTTGGGCTTGGTCAGAGCTTTTGAAATTATACTGATATTTCCTGGGGCCTCTTGGAAACCATCCATCTGCTCCCAGTTTTCCCAGGCTGGAGCGTGCCGTGACTGTCTGGGCTAGGCCAAGAAGAAAGTGTGAGAAGGCATTCAGAGGTGACACAACAGGAAGCAGAGTGAGGGGAAACAAATAGGACACCTTGGTCACTTAAAGAGCCACTTGGTGGTTGTCAAGGCACATGGAGGAGATGGAGTGACTAGATAGATGAGAACTCTCTTCCTGCTCATCTTAACTATGACTTCTGGTTCATGTACAAACAGCACACTGAGAAGGCGGAGGATGAGGTGAAGTGACGCCAAGGAAACATCGTGAGGGTCTCCCATCATGGTGTAGCCTGGACTTACACGTCCTGGTGCCCGCCAGAGTACCTGGCACAGAGCCCAGAGGTCTCACTAACCTGAACTGCCTGTGCAGTGAACGTGCAAATGAACTGAAGGCAGGGGGATTTTCTAAGATAGCTCTCTAAAAGGAAGTATTTTACAAAATTAAAGAACATAGCTTTAATACATGAGATGAAGAAACTTTACAGTGAAAACAGCATGCTGACAACCCTCTTCCAATCAGAAACACCATTAAGAATTTTATATTGCTCTGACACAAATAGCTTCTTGCTCCCACCTTAAAAACAAACAAAATTTACTATGGGTTCCATTCTGTGAATTGCTTTTTTCAAATGAAGCTATCACATTGTCCACCTAATTAAAGAGAATAGCACCAGTGGAGATCCTTATTTTAATGCCCTGAAAAGCATCCCACCAGATAAATATAATCTATTTTATTTAAACAAGTCCAACTGAAGGACTGTGATTGGTTTATTAATTTTGATTATTAAAACAGTACTAGTCTCCCCACAAGGAAAATATATTTTTAAAATAAAGCTCTTTCTGTGGGGTTTTCTGATTCACACGATAGAATACATTTTAATTGTCAGTATGTACTGCAAAATTAACCTCCAAAAGGCTATAAAATTTATATTACTATTAAGTATGAGAATACTTATTTCTCTATATCCAAAACATAATGTATTCATAAATTTTCTCTTCTCTAACAATATGATATTTGAAAAAAAAAGTTTTAATTGTTCTAAGTAGGCTTGCCTCTAACTAGAAGTGACAAACATTTCTAATATGTTTGAAAGCTTTTTTTCTGTGAAGCAATCCATCATATCCTTTCTGGTTGTGTTAGTCCAGGTAGACTAGAGAAACAAATTCATAGACACGCATATGGGTATAAGGATAAGGTTTATATACAAAAGAAATGGAAGATTGAGAAAGTATCCCAACCCAGTACAGTTCAAAGTCATAAGTCTGAGATTAGCCCATATGCCCAAGACAATCTATAACCTCTCCTTCTGACTCATGAAGTCACAGATCAGGAGGTGGAGAGTCCCGACGCTGACAGGGGTCTTCCCTATGGCTCCTCACTTCCAGGGTTCAGGGTCCATCAATAGCATCCAGTGGTGATAAAAGCAACTCAGCACCAGCAGGGGTCTCCATGTGGTTTCTCCAGCTTCAGAGGTCTGGTTCCATTAGGGTAAGGCCATGTGGCTTCTCCTCCAGCTTGTCCAGCTCCTCGGATGCTGCCATCTTGTCTTGTCCATAGTTCGTTGTCTCAGAGATTGACTCTCAACTAATGGGGAGATGGCTTCTCATCTCCACCAGGGAAGTATCATGAGATTTCCCAGAAGCCTCAGGAGAAAGCCATGTCCACACAGAGATCTCATTGGCTACTCAATGGCTATCTCCAGAATAGGAAGCCAGACTCCACCCCTATATCTCAATCATGAAATTAACATAAGCACATGACCTCCACAGTGGTCAAGCCAGTGGGCTAGAAGGGTTTTGTCTGTATTCTATTCAAGTTACTAGCTGAAAGATAATTAGTAATCTTAAACCCAGTTGCTTTCAATTGCCTAAGCAATATTCAAAATGACTTCAACACATTTAAGCGAACAATTAAAGAACAAAGACTATGTGGGTCCACATAGCATGAACATATATTTTCTAAGCTGCCTCCTCCATTTTATAGGGCTTCTGCATCTCTGAACAAAATAATTCTTAAAGAAAAGCTTCTTAAGATGTGCTATGCTGGGCTGAGCCCCGAAGGCATTAAGTGGTTGAGTGCGGGACTACGGCTCACGGGCTTGGCGGTTCAAATGCAGCGGCGGCTCTCAGGAGCAGCACTGGGTAGTGCCCACGACCACCAGAGGCAGTGATGCCCCCCCTCGAAAAAAAGATGTGCTATGCCAACGGGAAGAAAGTCATGCAGAGCCATATAAGGCATAGCGGTGAGAGACAGGGGGCCGCAGGATTCTCTCACAAGTTTTCGGCCTTTGAGAGAGTAACTTATCACTTGTCTATTGTTCTCTTGGTGAAAACAATATTTCAGTTTTCTTATTCTGACAAATTTCCGCCTTACCAAGGTTCCAGCATTCATAGGTTTTGCTGTATTTAGAGGTAGTACTCTTCACAAAACACAAACATGTCTGTATGCACTGTATCCAATCAATACTCTCAACTTACCCATTAATAGATTGGAAAAGATGGCCATACTCTTCATTTGTAAGATTAAGCCTGAAAATAATTCAAAAGAAATTGTTACAAAATATCCACTTCCAAAATTTAAGAAAAAGGGCTCTAAATGAAGTCGCATTATGCTTTTGAAGCCAGAAAAACTAAATCCCAGGCAATACTACCTCTCCACCTTCCTAGAGGTTTTTATTTAAAAAAAATAAGTCAAGGATTTTATCATATTTTGTTCACTGGACAAATGAACATGAAGTTTTATGGTCTAATGTCATCTAATATTGAAAAGTATGTATTAATAAGCAAAACATTAAAAATGATGAAATCTGAGCACCAGTAACTTTTCTGTGACAGAAAGCTGTGGCAATCTGCTTCCCAAGAGATTCATAGCCTCAGGAACCCTGTGAAGCAGTCTTATTTAGTCCTATAAGAGTTCTGGGAGTTGGAATCACCTGAATTGCACAAGAGTTTATTGTATTTACATATATTTATTTTTTTTCTCTGCTATGCAAGAACTATCGGAGTGGGGGAAGCCTTCAGGAGTATTATGTAAACAAAGAGCTGGTTCATTTATTTCTAGAGCTTTATTAATAGCATGTCTATCTTAAATCTCAGGAGCCCTGGTGGTTTAGTGGTTACACATGGGGCTGCTAACTAGGAGGCCAGCAGTTCAAAACCACCAGCCACTTCACAGGAGAAAGATGGGGCTTTCTACGCTCAAAGAGAGTGAGCACCTCAGAAATTCAGAGACAGTTCTATCTTGACATAGGATTGGTACAAATCAGTAAAAAACTCAGTGGAAGTGAGTTTGATTTTACTTTTTAAACAAGCCTTTCAGAGTCCTGGTAGGCTGCTAAGCCTATGGCCAGCTGCTTCAGAAACCCACAGCTCAGTGTGCAAGGCTGAAAAGAACCACCAGTCCTATAAATTCCAATCAGGACTTCATCCCACTGGGACAACAGGTGAAGCTCTTCGAGAGTTACTCTGTATCCTCTCTCTCTGAGTGTTACCCAGGTGATTTGAGCTCCAGGAATCAAAGCTGTCAAGGATTTTGTCTTGCATGGATCCAAAAATCAATACCTATGGAAGCAGCAGTCAAGAAATCAAACAACACACTGCACTGGGTAAATCTGCACACAAGACCTCTGTTAAGTGCTGAAGAGCGAGCAAGGGTGTCACTTTTAGGACTAAAGTACACTTGACCCACAGGTGGCATTTTCAATCACCTGATAAGTATATTAAAGTTGAACAGGGAATAAGGAAACCAAAAGAAGAATCGCTGCAGTTGAATTATGGTGCTGGTAAAGAATATTGAAATTACCATGGATAACTTGAAGAACAAACAAATCTATCTCTGAAGAAGTGCAGGCAGAAGGTTTCTTAAAAGTCAGGATGGCAAAACTTTACCTCCTGTTCTTTAGTCTTATTAGAGGGAAACAATAGTCCTGGAGAAGAACATTAAAGGGGCAGCCAAAAAAAAAAAAAAAAAAGAGGAAGACCCTGGACAAGACAGACTGATGCTGTGGTTGCAACAAGGGACTCAAATATCAAAAAACAACTATGAGGATGGGCGCGGGCCAGGTAGTGTTCCATTCCCTTGCATGCAGGACCACCGTCGGACAGGACTGACTCAATGACACCAACAATAGCAACAACCATGTCTCTGTAACTCCCACCAAGTGATGAGGTGGGGAGGGGAGGGGGGTACTACGCAAACAGGGTGTGTGACACTCACAGAGAGGGTTGGCCAGTTTTAATTGCCACTCTCCTGGCACTAGGATAAGACAGGTCAGCAGCAGGGACAGAGAGAATGGCTGGGACCCGCAAAGAAGAGGCACCAATGGAGAACTTTTGGAACCCCTGATTGATATGGCAGAGGCCAAGACCAGAGGTACAAGGGGCTGAGGCACAAAGACCTTGGGACAGAGCCAAGGAATCAGAGTGGGCGTCCTGGACCACACAGGCAGAAGTCAAGGGACTGCATGTCTGAGAGTCTTGGCTAATCACTGAGGAGAGTTGCTGTGTGGACCACTGACTATAACCTTACTATTTATTGATCCTGACAAACAGCTAACGAGCTACAACAATGGGCTCTGATTTGACAGGACGGCATAGAGCTAAGAGGGTGTCATCTGTTTTTCACATAGAACAGGGGCTCTGAATTGGAACTGGCTGGAGAGCCCACAACCACAACCACTGCCAGGCCAGTGAAGATTCTTCCCTCAGAGAAAATCAACCAGATGAATCTATGACAATTAGCTGCCATCTTTATTTAGACTCCAGCGAGATCTGTTTGTTCTTTAAAAAATGATATATTCAATGCAAGAACAATGGGAAAGAGCTTATATGGATTTGTCAAATTCCTGCAAGAACTCTCCTACATTTGGCAATTTTCTGTTATTCCTGTTATCCTTATTCCCATAAGAGAGGAATAAGCCATGGACTCCCATTTACAAAGGAAGTTGGAGATTTATTATCAGATGATAAGCAAGGTTCATCATTCCTACCCCAGGAAAAAAGGTTTGGCTTACTTTGGTTTTAGCGTAAGGGGTGCAGGAAGAATATCTCTTTAATAAGTAGGAAATGTATGTATGTAGGTAATATATGTATGTAGACCATATTATGTAGAACTTGGCTTTCCTCTAAATCCAAAGGAAACGCCCTACTTAAGAAGTCCTAACAACATGGCTTTTGATTCAAACCTACCAGCTGAACTCTGCAAGAGAAAGAGAAAGCTGTTTACTCCTACAGAGTTTTCCAGTCTCAGAAGCTCTAAAGAAAGTTTTACTACCTCTTACTAAAGGAGAACGGCAGGAGTTTCTATTCCTTTGATCAGTTACAGTCTCAGAAGCTCACAGGGCCAGTTCTACCCTGTCCTATAGGGTCCCTGGGAGTCAACACCCAGCAGACAGCAGGGCATCTGGTTTTTGGTTTAGATAGGGGGCTTTGTGATTCCAGAACATTTCATTGCACTTATTCAGAAGTGGACCAAGAGGCAGCTGGGTGAACAGAACAAGGAAATTCTGCATGATTGAAAATCAAAATAGACGTGTGTCAGGGTGGTATCATCTGCCCAGACGTATTCAGTCTGCATCATGAGCAAATCATCAGAGAAACTGGATGATATGAAGAGTGTGCCATCAAGATTGGAGGAAGGCTGATTAAAAATCTGTGATAGGCAAATGGCACAAGCTTCCTTGCTGAGAGTAGGAGGGCTTAAAGAACTTTTTGAGAAGATCAAGGACTACGGCCTGCAGTATGGATTGGTGACTCAAGGTAAAGAAGATTAAAAACCTCACAACTGGGTCAATAGGTAACACCGTGCTAAACAGAGAAAAGGTCAAGGATTTCATCTTGTTTGGATCAAAGTTCATGGTAGCGGCAGCCAAGAGATGAAGCCACACATTGTATTAACTATATCTGCTGCACAGGACCTCTTTAAAGTATTGAAAAGCAAGGATTTTACTTTGACGACTAAGGTGCACCTGACCCAAGTCAAAGATGGTATTTTCCGTTGCCTCATATACATGTGAAAGTTGGGCATCGAATAAGAAAAACTGTAGAAGAATCAATGCACTGAATTGTGGTATTGAGGAAGAATATTTAAAACACAAGTGACTCCAAAAAGGATTAACTGCTGTGTTTTAGAAGTACCGTCAGGATGCTCCTTACACGCAAGGCAAGGCGTCCTCTTAAGGAACTCTGGACATGAGAAGGACATCATGCTTGGATAAGGGCAGCAAAAAAGAAAAACGCCTTCAATGAAATGGATTGGCACAGTGGTTACAATCATGGTATCAGGCAGAGGAACAATTGTGAGGAAGATACGGGACTATGCGGTGTTTAATTCTGTTGCACAGAGAGTCACGGCGGGTCAGAAGAGACAGGGGGCACCCGACAACAACACATAGGGTCCCTGTGAGTCAGAATCAACTTAAGGAAGTAGGGAAAGTCCCTGGTATTCTGCTAGCCTCATCTCCCTACATGTATCCACAAAACAGGAACTCACTAACCATCACTCAGACTCTTCCCCAAGGCCATTTCAACTAGGATTGGAATGACAGTTCCTGGGTGGTGCTAACTATTACTTCACTTGGCTATTACCTGAAAAATTGGTAAGTCTGAGACTGCTCCCCATCCCTGTGACCCTGGTGGCTATGTGTTTGTTGTTATCTGTCATCAAAGGGACCCTGTGTGCACAACAGTACGCAATACTGCCAGTCCTGCCCCCCACCCCCACCGCACACACTATGGTGAGTAAATCTATTGCTATCGCATTATGTCACGCTGTCTTATGGATGGCTTCCACAGAGTAACAGGTGCTCTGGTGGCCCATTGGCTACACATTGTACTGCTAACGGCAAGGTCAGCAGTTTGAAACTACCAGCTGTCAGAGGAAGAAAAACAGAGTTTTCTACTCTGGTTAAGAGTTACAGTCTTGGGCTGAGCCCCGGTGGTGTAGTGGTTGTGTGCGGGAATGCGGCCCACTGGGACGGAGGTTCAATTCCAGCAGTGGGGCTGGGCCTCCTATTCCCACCATCAGAGAGCAGTGATGCCCCCCCCCAAAAAAAAAAAAAAAGAGTTACAGTCTTGAACATTCACAGGGGCACTTCTACCCTGTCCTGTAGGGCCGCTGGGTCAACACCAACTGGATGGCAGGGAATTTGCTTTGGTTATACTTTTATGCTCTTGACTGAGATGTGCCCTACAAAATTACGTGTTGGAAGAGGAACCCCTCTACCTGAGGAGAAGAGTCCTGAGGGCTCAGACATTAAAGCACCTGTCTGATAACCTAACGGCCAGCTGTCAGAAGCCCTCAGTCCAGCGGAGGGAGAATCATGTGGCCATCTGCTCCCATAGAAATCCCAGTCCTGAAACCCTCATGAGAAAGGACATCCCCCTTCGCCCTGCAGTGTCACTATGATACTGGGTTTAGATTTTGATGATGCCTACGAATATCATCCCATATGGGAAGAAGGCTTTCTTTGTTATTCTAAGGTGACCCCAATGTGTGGGGTGTCCCCTGAACAGATGTTGAGCTGCAAAAGAGGGACAGGAAATACAAAGAAGAAAGCCCAATGGAAGGCCCTCCTTCCTCTCGATTCAGATTTCCAGCCTCCTAGATGGTCAGGAGGTGGCCTTGTGGCCA
>PVJH01019814.1:15860-42062 GCA_004026705.1 Nesogale talazaci
TTTGATGATGCCTACGAATATCATCCCATATGGGAAGAAGGCTTTCTTTGTTATTCTAAGGTGACCCCAATGTGTGGGGTGTCCCCTGAACAGATGTTGAGCTGCAAAAGAGGGACAGGAAATACAAAGAAGAAAGCCCAATGGAAGGCCCTCCTTCCTCTCGATTCAGATTTCCAGCCTCCTAGATGGTCAGGAGGTGACCTTGTGGCCAGAGGTCATGGGTGGGGCTGCCAACCTCCAGATCAGCTGCTTTCTACTCCCTGCATGAGTTCCCGCATGTAAAACTCAATGGAGCACTTCTGCCCGCTGCTAAAGGCATACTAGGAGTCATACCAACTCACTGGCAGTGAGTGGATGGGAGCTGAAACTGGACGGAGCTCTGGTGGCATAGTGGGTTACCTGTTGGGCTGCTAATCACAAGATCAGCAGTTCAAAATCGACGGATCCACAGAAGAAGGATAAGGGTTGGTACTACTTTTTAAAGCACTGTGGCCTTCGAAAACCCTCAGAGGAACTTCTACCTTGCCCTATAGGGTCAGTATGAGTCAGAATCAATTCAATGACCATGAGCGAGACAATGAATTTGCTTGTTAAAATCACCACCTGTGATGAGAGCGCACTCAGAAATGAACACTCCTCCACTGAAGACACTTGAATGCCAATAGGCAACATCTCTCAACATCTCTCTCTAGGCTTTCGTCATAAGGAACCAATCCTGTGCAAGTGCTACAATTTCAAAACGAGGTTCTTTCCAACCATCCATTTCCTCGTGCTTGTGCTCTCTCATCCTGTTAGTCATACAGTACAGTTTGTTTTCTTTCTTTCTTTTTTTTTTTTGGCATCACTGCTGTCCGGCGGTGGGAGTAGGAGGCCCAGCCCCACTGCTGGAATTGAACCTCCGCCCCAGTGGGCCGCAGTCCGGCGCACAACCACTACGCCACCGGGGCTCAGCCCCCAGTTTGTTTTCTAAAAGATTGATTACAGCAAAGCAATCCCACAACCCAGGCTCTGAACAAGAGCATTGATCTTTATATCTCGCCAACTACAACAGGCTCTGAATTGGTCAGGTCTCCTCACAGACCCCACCAAGTCTTTAACACCAGAGTGAGACAGATGGGGAATGTCTTCAGCTGCTAACCACGAGGCTGGGACTGGAGTTCACCCAGACCCCTTGATGGAAAGTGCTGGTATTCTACGTGCAAAAACCAGCACGGAATGTTTGCGGAGCACAGTAATATTCTGACAGACAGAAAATGGCGTCGCCACAAATTGGAGTCAACGGAGATTGCAAGTGGTCTCAAGGACCGGTGGTCGTTCTGAGTAGAATTCCCACCTGCCCGTACAGAAGCTTGTGTGTGCTACGTTCCTGCAGAGACAGCTCCACAGCTTTCAAAGATAGAAAAGGCTCTTTTTCTCAATTTTGAAGACTGCCAGGAGTCTCCCACTCTGCTTGAAACCCAGTGTACTGGATTTCATCTGGATTTCAAAAGACTATTTCGTTTGGAAAATTAGATCTGCTACCAAAGAATTTAAAGATGAATGTACAAAATGAAATGCTTAACTTGGAACAGAGATTGTTCAGTTAAATGAAAATGATCAAGTAAGGAGATAATTCCCATCACTCTAACTTCATGGAAAATTTCTCTAAATTATAATACTTACCTGTTGATTCTGTTAATATTTTATTTAAACAGTACTTCTGCCTTCTAAAATTTTTCTTTACTAAATAATTTATAAAGGCAGGTTATAAATAAAATAATCACAGAGGGTGGGGGAGGGTGGGGTGGCTAGGAGATTGCATGACATACTCATTCTGACTGACAGTCTCAGACATTGTTAATTATGAAAAAATTCAACTCTCGAAATCAAAGTGAGGTGAATCATTTCATTTCCCATGGTCCATCTGTCTGAAAAGGTCATAAAACCAACCCACCTGCCATCCCGTCAATTATAACTTGCAGTAATCCCTTAAAGTTTCTAAAGCTATAAATCCTTTTGAGAGCAACACTTCATTTTTCTCCCACAAAAATAACAGAGCGCCTAAAAACTGCAGTACAGTTTGCTGCAACACTGCCACATTTGTCATTTAAAAACATCTGCAGTAGAATGTGAAAGCATTGAAAAAGTCACATAAATTAACCTCACCTCTTCCCTCACTCTAACACTATGGAATAAAGCTTTGGATTATTTGGATTACATTTTGGATTCTTTTACTTTATTGATTTTGTGACAAATGATGAAGACCACTTATCTGGGGCAAAGGAAATGCTCACTTATCCTTGATGCTAATGCCTATGATGCACTTCTAATGAGGTTACCTATGCGACAGAACCTAAGGAAAGACTCTGTCTGTGACAGAAATTAAGCATGATGTCACCATAGCTAATGATAATTGAATAAATTCATTACTATAGACAATGAGTAAATATGAGAAAGAAATTTTTACACAGAATGTGAGAAATAGCAAACCATACCTTACTGGTACAACTCTTGCACCTGCAGACTCCAGATATTTTACATAGGATGCAGCAATGTAGTATTTCCCAAAGTTTTTCATCTCACTTTTGCTGTTTTGCATTAATATTCCTAAATAACAAAACAAAAAATAACCTTAATCTCAACAAACTTCCCTTTTTTCCCTGCTCAGAACGAAAACCTATTCCAGTAAAATTTACCAGTTGCAGGAACTAAAATATGAAACTTCTTCTGTAAGTGCATCATAGAAACTTCTTCTGTAAGTGCTACTTCTCAGAATTTTAAGTAGCTTCCCCTCCTCACATCAGAGGCCAAATAAATCCTAAAGGCATGCTTCCTGTAACTTAAATCCACTTCTTTTGTAAGTGCTACTTCTCAGAATTTTAAGTAGCTTCCCCTCCTCACATCAGAGGCCAAGTCAATCCTAAAAGCATGCTTCCTGTAACTTAAAATCCACATCAGAATACACCTACTCCACTGCTGTCCGGGAGGTTCTAACTCATAGCAATCTATCAAGCCCGAACCACCCCACTGCCAATGAGTCCACTGACTCCGCGTGGAACAGACTATAGGATGGAACACAACTGTCCCTTTGGGTTTCCAAGACTGCAAATCGTTAGAGAAGCAGACAGCCTCATCTTTCTCCTGGGAGCAGCTGCTGGGCTCGAACCACCAACCTTGCAGTTGGTAGCCCACTGCTTTTCAGCATGTACGAAGCCCTAAGTCAAAGTCCATCAAAATTCAAGGAATCCATCTGACAGGACCCTGTAAGCCAGGGGAGAAAGCCTTAGAAACTGAGATCAGGGCAATGACAGATCAGACAGGGGTCGCTTTCCAATGGATCTTCACATCTTAATAAATTCTACAAGACCAGAAAGGCTCTACCCCCACTTACCTCTGTGGCTTCACCTAGTTTTCATCTGTGCTTGGATAAAGCTTGGATTCTTGTTCCTTGTTCCACCTAGAATATCCTTGCCCCCTCCAAAGACCTATTTCATTCTCCCATGCCTTGAACCACCTCAATTACTTCTTCACAGAAACCTTCTCTTAGCAAGCATAGTTGTTATTTTACCACTCTCTATCATAAGAAATAGTTCATAACTGTACCTAGGGATCCTATTTGATTAATATCTCTAGCATGCTAGACAGTAGATTCAGTGACTCTGGTTTTGTTCATCACTGAAAGCCCTCCCTCAATACAGACCTGGCACCTGGTGTCCCATTATAACTTGTGTGTGACCCTCTCCCCCTGTGCTCCAGCACTAGTAACACCCAGCCTGCTTGCAAAGATTCCATGGGGCTCCTGACAGAAATGTTATTCATTTTTGCCCTGTTTCTTCTATGATCTGACATTAATTAGGCAGTAAGTGACATTTGAAGGAGCCCTGGGGGGAAAGTAGGTTACTAGCTTGGCACTAGCCAGCAGCCAGGTCAGCTCTGACACCACCAGCAGCTCCGTGGGAAAAGAGGAGGCTTTCAACGCCCATAAAGGATGACAGTCTTGGAATCCCACAGACTGTTCTACCTGGTCCGCTAGGGTCACTGGGAAGGAGGATTGACTCAATGGCAGTAAGATCTCAGGAGAGATAACACCCACATATTAGGAGTACCTGGATGAATAAAGGCTTTTCCTCAGTGATAAGCTCTTCTTCACTGAGGTAAATGAAGCTTGGTTGAGGCAGAGAGAGAGAGAGAGAGAGAGAGAGAGAAGAAAAGAAAAGAAAAGAAAAGAAAGAAAGAAAGAAAGAAAGAAAGAATGAATGAATCAAGGAGTGCCAAAGGGGAAGATGTCAAACCCACAAATATGTCGGGGTGTCAGGGGACCCCGGAGCCCTGCGGGCGCAGTGGTGTGGCACTGGGTGGCAACACACACTGCCAGGTGCTCCTCAGGAGAACCACGGGACGTGTCATGTCCATAAACAGTTACAGTTTCGGAAACCATGGGAGGTCGCTAAGAGTCAGCAGCCATGCTTGGAGAAATGGGAACACAGATTCAAGAAATGAACTGCACTGAGAAACTTAAGTTCCACCTACATGCCGCCCTCCCTCTGCCTTTTACGCATATGCTCCCTGTCCCCTTTCCTGGGGAAAGCAGTAAGGCTCTACTCCCTAGCCTTTAAATCTGACCAAAGAATCAGCCACACTCTAAGGCCATTACACGACTTCTGTGGCTTCCATGGGTTTGAATAGGCTATACTTCCTCGCTTTCTACTCCTGAGAAGAATAACGGTCTCAGGAATCCATGGGGGGTGCTCTTCCATGTCCGATAGGGTCATTATGAGTCTGCACTGACTCCATGGCAGTGAGTTTGGGGTGTGTTTGTTTTTGTTTCTTTGATATTACCTCTGATTGACAAAACAGAAAAGAATCCCTTGCTTTTCTTTCGTTTCTCCTCTTCCCTGGACTCACAATTCCCAACACAGTTGATACAATTTTACTTTCAGGTTGGCTTTGATTTCTTTTTTAAAAGAACCACCCCTCACCAAAAGAAAAAAAAAATTCTGTGGGCTCCTTGGAGAATCCAGTCCTTTAAAAATAGCACTGTCCCAAATACTTCTACACAGTTCATTTGAAAGTTGGGTGGGCACTACCCAGGCATGTGAAAAAAAGCTACTAATGTACTATTTGCTTGGGTACAGGAAGAAACGCTCATCTTCGTGGAAGGAAAAAAAACTGAAATAGTATGCATGGCATAAACCCACAACTAAAGTAAAATTGATTTCAATTGTCCACACATAAGTTGCTTTGGGAAAATGTCAAGCTCTGCCTAAATTGTCCTGGGAAGCTTCCCTCCCTCCCACCCACCCAATGTCTAGCAAAGAAAACAACATAAACAAAACACCAGTCTCACTGCCATCAAATCTCTTAGACTCGTTGGACAGAGTAGATGATCACGTGGGTTTCTGAGGCCCCGCAATTGTTATAAGAGCAGGGAAGCCTTTTCTCTCTCCAGGTGGAACTGCTTTGTGGGTTCAAAGTGCTGACCTTGTGGTTAGGGGCCCCAGGAATGCGTAATACACTACATCACCAGGGTTTCTCCCAGGGCTAATCCTCTAAAAATCAGTATGAAACCGATTTCACTTCTAACATATCCTTGCCAAATCGAATGATCATGTGCTTAATGTTGCCTACAAATTGTCTTTAAATTAGGGTCATACATACCACTGCTGCCCCCCAGTGCTGAAGAGGCAACAAAGTCAAAGTAGACCTTCATTTGTTTCCTACATCAATTCAAATCTTACAAATTTAACGATCTGTACCTTTGAATCACATTCAGCCAGCAAATTTATAATACATACAATTCAGACATGGAAATTGCATACTTCGTAGAAACTCCTAGTTATACGTAACAAAGATAAAACGCACAAGATCCTTCCTCTCTTAAAACTCGAAGAGTCATATTCATGTGAATTAACGAGACATCTGCTACATTTCAGTATCCGACTTCCACCCGTACCATCAATAAAGTGCACTAGAATCAAAGGAGACACACGCATTCTAGCCCCGCCGCAGGAAAAGTCAAGTGATAGCATGCTTGCCCCCCAAAACCCCTCACACCCTTGATTACCAATGATGGGTTTCTTGGTGCTGTCGCCGAAGGGTGCGGACAGTAAAAGACAAGCTACTTGGCAGAGGAGTAAGCAAAGCAGCCGGTGTGCGCTGGCCATGGTGTCCGCAGCCTTTGCAGCCACCACTGGTCACCTTTCAAAAGCACTGCCAGAGATCATTTAGAGTCAGTCGGGAGGAGCGTGGGGCGGGGCGGGTACGTCGGAAGGGGGCGTGGCTTCGTTGTGTCGACCTATAGAAAAGTCGTTCCGGCGCGCGTGCGCAGCGACCGCGGCCGCGGGGCGGGATCAGGCGAGCGGCCGCGAAGTGTTGTGGCCGAGCACATCCTCCTGGCTCCTCTGAGATGCAGCTCCCCCTTCCTCCGCGAGGTGAACCCTGGCTGTAGCGCTCTGCGGAGACATCCTCCTGGGGAGCGTCCCAGACAGGCTCCGCCCCCAGCCTCAGGCTGAGGAAGCCGCAAGTGATTCTAGAAGGCTGCCAAGAACTTTGAGCTGTTTCTTCAGCTGAAAAGCCCGCGCGCGGCCTTCTCTTTAGGAATGCTGATGGCCTAACCTGACACTGCCGCGTTCCAAATGGAACCGACCGACCGTGGCCGCGGAGGGCAGACGAGCTGTCTGCCAAGTTTTGCTGAATGGAGGCCTGAGAGTCCAGAGGAAGAGCGTGGTGGCCTCACCTCACATCAGAACTGGTTCCCGGAGGGGCCAGCCCCTGCCATCTTGGCAAAGGAAATAGGCCAAACCGACCCCACCAAGGATGCCTCCCTCTGATAAATACCGTAAATGCCAACTGCAGACATCTGCCCTAGGTACAGGGGCAGAAATTCTGGGATCTGTTCCTCTTCCTGAGCGCAGTGGCCCTGGGCTTTAAATTAGGAACATACATACATAATGAAATAAATGGTTCAGACCTTAGCTGCTGCTCTCAAAGAGACTCACTGCCATCGAGTCCATGGCGACCCATAGTTAAAATAAACGATATATTGAAGAATAGTCTAAACTACTTGTAGTGTCCCTTCCCTGTGGATTTCCGGGAAGACTTTAACAGTTTTCAGTATTTCCAGGAGTAGAAGGTGTGGAAGGGACTTGCAGATCACAGCCCAATGTGCAGCCACTACACCACCACTGCTCGCTGCTACTCTACTAGAAGATTTAACCTGGCCTGTGACTCTGATGGTACTGACTTACGAGTTCAGGTTTCCTAGTCATTAAATGTGCCTTAAGGTTCCCCCGCCTTTTTTTTAGGCATCACTGTCCTGTGGTGGTGGGAGTAGGAGGTCCAGCCTTTGCTCCTGTGGAGCTGGAGTTGCACCTCCGTCCCAGTAGGCCGCACTCCCTCGCACAACCACTATGCCACCCGGGAGGCTTCCCTTTTTCATGAACTTTTTGAAGTTTCTCGTATGCATCTTTAAGAAAATGGCACCTTTATGGCCCAAGTGAAAAATCAGAATGAAATTCATCTGAAGTGTGAAATGTAGTTAATTACCATGGCCCTTGTAGCCATACCAACGTATGTGATGGACCCCACCTGTTGCTATAATTCCATTTTGAAGGGTGTTTGCTATTGAACTGGTGAACACGACTAGGGTGGGATTGACTTGGGCTCACCGCCTTGGTTTCCTTGGGGCACCTTCAGACTCCGCTAGAAGGTGGTACTTCAGGCATCATCATTTTTTTTCTTAGAACCATCTTTACAGCTACTTTACATGAGGGAACAATTTAAGATAC
Source organism: Nesogale talazaci (assembly GCA_004026705.1). Classification (NCBI taxonomy): domain Eukaryota; kingdom Metazoa; phylum Chordata; class Mammalia; order Afrosoricida; family Tenrecidae; genus Nesogale; species Nesogale talazaci. Next base: position 23,627 of record PVJH01019814.1, read on the forward strand.
TGGCCTTTCTTTTTGTTGGGAGTATCTGAAAAAGACCTACCACACCTCCAGAAAAATTCATTCCTCCATGTATAGGCCATTTGGGATACCAGGGTCTAAAGACCATTGGAAGATCAAATCTAAAAGGGCAGAGATTGCTGAGACCAGAGGCATCAGAAACTGGTCTCTGAGACTCAGAAGAGCCGCGGCCAGAGAAGGGGATGTCTTCTCTTCTGGTCCTAGACTGTGAAAAGCAACAGGCCTGGCCTATTGGTCCTTGATGCCTGAGACCAGGGGAGCACCTGGCTGAGAATATGAAGACTGCAGAGATTTGGCCGCTGCCTGAGAAATGTTTCTGTGGATCAATGACTGTATATTTACTATTTGCTGATCCTGGCCTACTAACTTCCCTAATAAACCCCCTTCTTTGTGAATATTGTTTGTGAGTTCTCTGTGTCCACTGCAACCAATTATCTAACCCAGCATGGATATAAGAGGGCCATGAGATGGAATGGTTTTGTGCCAGTGAGGCAGACAAGCAAAAGAAACTACAATTTTGTTAACTGCTGAATGACCTGGCTCCTTCCCCCTCCCATCTTGGAAAGTTCCACTTGTATGGGTCAGGGTCAGATGAGGATGCCCCCTGGACCAGGCAGCCTCTTGCACCCCTTTGTGCCAGCCTCCCAAGAAGGAGATGAACAACCTGCTGAACTTTGTAACCCCTACCTCTAGCATCTCACGCACTTCCCCATCTGACATTCCGGGAAGCAAGTTTGTGAAATGGGATGATTTGCTCATAGATCATCTTCCTCCCCCGGACTTGCAAACACAGCACAAGAAACTTCCCCTTTCTTTTGTTTGTAACTCAGACTCTATATATGTCCTACCACCCCAATACCAGGTACGGCTTCCCTGGACTACCGCCCCAATACTGGGTTCGGCTTCCCTGGCCTCTTGGCCTTGGGACCGCTCAGGAGCTCAAGATGCTCCTGTCTGTCTGTCTGTCTCTTTCTCTGCTGTCCCTTTCCCAAAAGTCCTTCATTACCTCCAATAAAACTTATATATTTGCATTTCATCCCTAACTGAACTCTGTCTCCTTCCTGCAGCTCCGTCTCAACCTCTCACCATTCATGATTGATTTGAGAATGTACTCTCACGTTCCCAGGTTTAAGACACTATTATTAGTTTAGACTATGCTTCAATATATCATTTGTTTTAAAAAATGAGAGGTAGAGACCGAGCCTCAGAAAGGAGATAGAATTTAGTAAGGAATGAAAAGTAAAGTTATTGAGGCAGGGAAGAACTTTTGGGAAGGAGAGGAACAGCAGAGATAGGCACAGGAGTATTTGGAGCTCCTGAGCAGGTTCTGAGGTCTGAGAGTTAGGCCAGGGAAGCCGTACCTGTTGGTGAGATAGTGGGATATATATAAGGTATGAGCCAAGGGCATATGGGCAGAAAAAGAGAAAGGGAGGTCTTCTGTGCTGCCAAACATGGTTCCTTTTGATGTTGTAATCTGCATGGTGTAGTTAGTCTTGTTATGATAGCCCAAGTGTTATAGTCAATTTTGGTATTGTTTCTTTTATGATAAAGGAATGTAACTTGTAGTGCATGTGGCTCTCCTTGAAATTTCCAGAATGTTATAATACATGCTATACCCTGTAATGCTTCCTAACTCTAAAGAATAGTAACATTGATTTTGCCTTCTGCTTCTGCCCATGCCTGCTTAAGTCTTAGACAAAAATGAGATTTTTTTTGTCTTTAAGATGGACTGAAATGTTGACTCAGGACTGAATCAAAGAATCACTTTGCAATCAAAGATTCTAGCCGTCTGATTATACCGGATAAAGACTCTTCTACATTATCCAGACTTTACCATGGCTGTCGTCTATTTGAGCCCATTAGGGTAAAGAAGGATGGAGGGTAAAGTCCTATCTGACCTCTGTTTCGTGGCAATACAGAAACCAGAGGAGGGCGGATATGGCCACTTGCCTTCCACGCTGTCTGTTACAAAGACTATATGAAACCTGTCTGTCAAGTATTGAAGAAGCAGAAGTGAACTTGTGGGGAATAGGAAGATTTCTCCCAAGTTGTCTCCACCAAATATATGCCTAATTTAAGCTGCTTGCTACACATGGCGTATGACTATACACTTGGAAGTCCACCAAAGTAGGTCAGGAGCTATTCTCCCTAAGGGTTATCAGCCATCTAGAGCAATCAGGCTGTATAACCTGTCCCACTCTAAGTAAGGGCCCCTCCCTTCTGATAAGGACAGTAGCAGACAACTTCCGTATAAGAGAGAGGGGGATGTCAAGCTCACCTAAGGGTGATCAAGGTTAGGCTGCCATATTGAGTCTAGGGTCAGCCTTTCTTGTCACATGTATTCATTCCCCCAGTCCTTCCCCGTGTACTCCCTTAGCTCATCCCCTTCCTGTCATTGTATATTCCCTTCCTGTAGATTTAAACGTTGGGGAACAACAAACTGGTGGACTCACTCAGCTGCCTCTCCAACCCCAATTCCTGTCCCTCCCTTCTCTGTTCCCTTTCCCATGTCCTCTCCTACCCCCCTCACTCTCTCGCTTCACTAGGACTACCAGGCAGACCTGAGGTGAACATGCTACCACGAAATGTGTCTGGCTCTATTATTTCTCTCTCATGCTTTCTATGGCTTTTCTATAATGATTAAATAATTATTGGCATGAAATTGCACCTACCGAACCGCTGATGTTAATGTCGGAGGCTGTCTCCTCTGACATGAATTAGATGATTTTTTTTCCAAATGAAATCTACAAAAGGAAAAAATTCTCGCACAGCATAATCGTATTTATGGATAGATCTAAAGCAAACTTGAGAACGTATTTTTTTGAAACCATCAGTGACTCTTCGGAGAAAGATGAGGCTTTGTACTCTGGTAAAGATTTACAAACTGGGAAATCCACAGGGGCTGTCCTGGAGGGTCACTGTAAGCTGGAATTGACCTGATGACAGGGAGTGCGAGTTTTATAGAAAAAAAAATTAAATGGCAACTGGGTATTCTATAGAAAAACTCTAAACTCTTGGTGAAGTAAAGATGTAAAAAAGAGAAACAAAATATTGCACTTTATATGAAATTACCTTAGTAGTTAAGAAGATTTTCATTAAAAACAGAATAAAATCCAAATCTTAATGGACTTAATTTGACAAAATTATAGTTTTCTAATTTGGATAAAACTATAAACAAACGGGAAAATGTGTGCAAAATCAAATTTTCAAAATATTCATTTCCAGAGTATGCAGAGAACTAAAATCAATATATAAGGATAACTCAATAGGAAAGAATTATGAATAGGATTATGAATATACTGTATGGACTGTGAATTATTTAATGTGGATCTTCTAGCCAAAGTCTCTAACTCACTCCAAACCAGTTTTTTACTACATAGGTCTGGTAAGATGATAGGGGAAGATAGTGATATGATTCACCTGTAAGTCATTGGCATTACTTTCAGTATTCCCTAGAATACCACCCTGCTACGTATAAAATGAGCTCTCTGAGAAGCAGAAAGAGGGATTTCATTATGGGCAAGAACCAGGAGTGAACCCTGTGCAGTGATCCTCCTGGAGTCAGAAAACAACTATTCCACGCACTTGTGGGCTTGCCAACCTGAGGAGCAATTAAAGCTGGAGTCTTTTGTATCAGAGGCTGACTTGAAGAGTGGCATGCCCCGATAGAGAACTTGGTTTGCTGACTCCTTGGGTTGAGATTTCCAGCAGAATGGTTTGCCCCACTGGACCTTTTTCAGCAGATATGAGAGAACTTTGTAGCATGTCCTGATAAGCAGTTACTCTTGGTATAGTAACCAGCTAAGTAAACACTAAGACAACATAAATAAGCAAACCAAACCTTTAGCAGGTCACTAGCAATCAGTGAACAGTGAAATGCAAACTAATATACTACAATATCATGGTCATAGATTGACAAGAATGTAAACCTCTCATAATAGTAAAACTAGGGTTTAAAGGAATGAGAATTATTTAACACTTGGTAGAATTGTAACTTGATAGAGAAATCAAATCCTCATGTAATACACATATGAGTGAATACACATATATCGTATAATTCAGGACTTTTCAGACTCACGTATATAAACAAGCATACAATAATGTTCTTTGTGGTGTATTGGGGAAATAGTAAAATACTGGGTGTAATCTAAATAAATATCAATAACAATTAAAGTTATATAATAGACTAATTAAAGTTATATAATAGACTAAGAGACAGCTTGAAAATAAATAAATTGGTACCACTTACTAACAGATAAATATCTATTAAACGATCACAAATAGCTTTTTCTTTTTTTTCACTCTAGAAATACAGAACTTTATTTAGAAACTTTTTAAAGTAGGAATAAACCCTGTCAAGAAAGACCAGGTGGAAAATGGGTTCCCAATCAACTGGAATTTTAGGGCAACAAAAGTCTAAAAGGCCACACAAGAGAAATAGCACTGCTGTCATCTGAACATTAGCTAATGACTTGTATTTTTTTCCTTTTCTTTTCTTTGGCACTATTAATCAATGAATCTATATGTTTTTTTCCTCTGAATTCTATATAGAGCATGCACTACAACAAGTTTATCATAAATACCTGTGTTCTACGCATATTATAGGACAAGCTACCACCAGAAACAAATCAATACAAACACACCAAGAGCCGAAGTGTCTCAGCAGTGGGAGACATATATTTTGCAGAATTCGCCCAAATGAAGGGGACTGGAACAAGCCATGGGTGAAAGCTAATGAGGGAGTTAAGGGATGAAACAGTTTCAATATCAATCATTAAGTCAGACATGGTAGTGCATTCTCTGCAAAACAAAATGAACATGTAGTAACAGGCTAACACATATTATCTCCAAAGAGCTACTGAGTGTGCTGACCAAGCATTCTCATTCCAGTGGAGAGCTGGGGACAGCAGGAACTGAGGACTCTGGGGCCATGATCATCCCGAGGGAGGAGGGTCCTTGCGGATCACAGCAGTATCACCTGGATACTGGACTTGGGACTAAATGTGAAGGCACCCACAGGTGTTCCCGGGCCCTGGAGGAGGTGGGGGGAGGCAGAGGAGCAGAGAAAAGAAACAGGTTCAATGTAAACTTAAAAGAGCAACATGGGACCCAGTCCCCAGCCCAATCCCAGAGTTGTGGGCCCGGTCCCAAGGGTAGTTTATTGGTTTGAAGAATTGGACATAGCTATCTTCCCCTAAAGAACCCAATACAAAGAAATGTGGGGGATCATTAGGGAGATGATGAAGAGAAATGCTTACGGAAAATCAAGCTCTTCAACTCCAGCGCCTCAGGGTGGAAGCAAACTCTCTTTTCATCCCGGGCATCAATGCCTCTAGATTCTGTTTAGCTGGGAGGCATCTGATCAGTGCCAGTCAATGACACAAAGCCACTCTCATCTCAGCTTTCCTGTCCAGCCATAAAGGGCCTCCCCACAACCCCACCAGGTCAATCAGCAGCATATTCCAAACAAGGGTTCCAAGGTAGGTCTGGCCCCGCCTTCCCAAACCAAGTCAAAAAACACACACTCTCCTGTCATGTTGCACTTCATATTTTGAAATATGTAGGCATTATTTTAAATACTCTGAAGGCATTATTCGTTTATTAAATGTCCTCTGCCAAGATTTCACATTAGCTTAAAATTCAATCCCGTCTTTGTATGAATCCACTGACACTGTCTCCAGCGAGTGCACCTCAGGTCAGCCTCTTTGCTCTCTGGGGGAGCCAGCAGGATGGGAACACTGCTCTGCTCCAGGATAGCAAGCCCCTAACTCAAACGGACGGAAAAGGCGTGAGACTTCTGCAGAGTGCGTTTGTGGCGGTCATGTGCTTATGTTAATTTCATGATTGAGACGTAGGGGTGGAGTCTGGCCTATTAATCTGGAAATAGCAATTGAGTAGCCAATGAGGCCTCTGTGTGGGCATGGCTTTCTCCTGACACTTCTGGGAAATCTCACGATATTTCCCTCCTGGAGATGAGAAGCCATCTCCCCAGTTGTGGGGAGTTAGTCTCAAAGACAACGAACTACAGATAAGACGAGATGGCAGCGTCTGAGGAGCTGAAGGACCCAGAGGTGAAGCCATAAGGCCCTGCCCTGATGGAACCAGACCTCTGAAGCTGGAGACATCACTGGAAGAGCCCTGCCAGCGCTGAGTTGCCTCTACCACCATTGGATGCTGTTGATGGACCCTAAGCCCTGGAAGCGAGAAGCCATGGGGAGACTTCTGGCAGTACCAGGACTCTGCACCCACTGGCCTGTGAGTTATACACTGGTATAGAGCATATGGGACTTATGACTTTGAACTGGACTGGGTTGGGATGCTTTCTTAATGTCCTATTCCTCCTGTATATAAACCGTACCCTTATATCTATATGCGAGTCTATGTATTTGTTTCTCTAGTCCACCCAGACTGACACAACACTTGAAGAGGTACTTTTTGCTAATGAAAAGAAACCAGGAAGTCCTTGAAGAATCATAAAAGGGAGTGGTTTACAGTGAAGCACAGGATTTGGAGTGAAGAATTCAAATGGTGCTCTGCAGGTCCCGGCTGTTGACACTCTTCTTGCACCTCCTGCAGTTACCCTTAGTCTGGAATCACAAAGCCTTCATTCGTGGCATGGAGAACGGCCACAACCCTCTACAGCACGAGGTCTTTTCCCCTCTCATTCTCCTGGCAGATCAACTCGATCTTCCTCAACTTCCCAAAATAGTCACCTCTCCCCTCAAGATCGCCCATGGTCAGCTTCAGGACATTGACCTGTGCGTCAATTCGGCTGCTTCGTCTTCCCCATTGCTTACACCCGGCTTCTTCCCCACCACCCCAGGCCCAGCATTAGCAGGTGCAGCAAGCAGTTCTCTGGGGTGCTGTGGACCTCTGGGGGGCTACATTGCCAGTACGCAGAGGTTTCTCCGATTTATTTAGAGCTGGAGCAGCGAGTGAAGGGGCCACCACCATTCCCTGACTTTGTCTGGCTACAGGGTCATAGTCTTTGCCATCATAGTTTGCACCCAAAAACTTCTTGATCCATTGAACAAATTCAAAATTGTCCTGAAATTTCCCTTTTACTCATTTGTCCACAAGAATAATTTTGCCAATACCCATCCTCTTAAAACCTGCCTGTTGTATTCTGAATGCACTCATGTTCTAGCTTTGCTTAGAATCTCACTTTCTTCAAGGAAATGGAGCCAGGAAAGAACATGTCCATAAACTGGCAATTCAGTCCCTGACCACAACTGTTCCATTTTCCAAGCCAGCATGTCATGTTGACTCAGCTTATCGCTGGTGACTGACATCTAGTACACGTTCACTGCCACCTTCGGTTCTCAACTAAACCTTGTCCAGTGCCCACACTGAGCTCTGGTTACTCCTTCATCTGGTTTAAACCACCCTGACCGCCCCCCCCCACCTGTCCATGCAATGACTTCACATGCACCTCCTGTTATGCACAACGTAACTTATTCATAAGAATAGAGAATGTCAACTGTCTGCAGCAGAATCTTTCCATAAATTTCCTACAAGTGTTCATGAAATAGTCTAGGACTACAAATATAGCCATATGTGAGTCATGCCTCCAGCAATGCTACACGACAGAGGATGCCACACACCTGAAGTTACCAGTAACTTGAAAAACCAAATCCCAACAAAATTTCCACCGTTGCAACATCCTGTATGCAGAGAGTTGGGGAGGAAGAGCTGGTATGTGCAAAATTAAACCCTGGAAAAAGATAAGGAGTACTAAAATACTGAATACATACCCACGTGCTGCTATAGCACTGGCTACAGGGAAAGGGCTTAAAAATGAGGAGCCTAAGGTGATAACACCAGCTAAGCATTGCTTCAGAGGGAGCATTAAACTACATGGACAATGAGTCATTCACGCCACCCAGTCGATGCCAACTCTAAGCAACCCTGTCGGAAGATCCAATGGTCCAGGTGGGTTTCCTAGGCTACAACTCATGAATGAGCAGACAGCCTTTTCTCCTGCAGGGAGGCTGAACTGTTGCCTCGTGGTGAGCAACCTAATGCATCACCCAAGTGCCACCAATGTGCCCCTTAAAGAAGCGGCAGTGGTAGGAAAGAGAGAGAAAAAGTAAAGATCCTTTAGAAAACAGAGATAAAAGTCACACCAATCCCACAAGCTCACCCTCGTGTACACACGACTTTCGCCACTAGAAAGATACTGAAGGATAGAAAGTACTTTTCAGCGAGGCATTCTTCAAGCCCATCTAACCTATGGCTGTCAAGGTGATGCCTCTTCTTAGTGATCACTTAGCACAGAGTAGAATGTCTGAGAGCTTCTGAGACTGGAAATCTCTAGCGAACAGCTTTGGCTTTCACCCTAGGGGTGGTGGGTGGGTCTGAACTGCTGACCTTGCAGTTAGTAGCCAAATGCATAGTCAAACAATGCCACCACCGCTCCTTCCTTTCCACAAAAGGTCATTTTTTAATAATTATGCATAAAAATTAAAATGCAAAGTTTAAATTTTACCTCCTGAAGTTTTTTTTTTCCAAACAATCCACTATACTGTAGAATCCAAGACTAACCTCCAAATTAAAACCACATAACCCTAAACAAAAACTACTAGATTATGTATTAAATATAAGGCAAAGAATAAAAATGGATAAAATTGTGAATGCCACAAAATTGATCAAGAGTAATGTATTATTGACATTATTGACTGGAGTGAGTTTGAGTTTTTGCATTTAACACAAGAGTCTTCATCACCCCACAGCACTTCCAGCTCCCCTAAAGGCTTTCCCAGTCAGTAGAGGGGAAAGTGCTGGGTAACAAAGTGCTGGAGTGAAATTTCTACCTAATGTGACTCTTCTACCTAAGTCTCTTTGACTCCCACCAAAATGAGTGGTTGGGACTATGCAAACAAGGTGAACGCAATGTTAATGAGGAGATTGGCCAGTGTTCATCACCCTAGCTGTATGAATGAGCCATCTTTGAAGGAGAGAAGAGGAGAAACCCTGAGGACCTTGAAGGAGTGCAGTCAAGATCTCTGACGGGGCAGTGGCCTGAGACCAAAAGCATCAGAGACTGAGGCATGGAGGGAGACAGGAGTAACCCTTGAGACATTGGTTTCCTTCTCAGCTGGCCCAGCACTGTGACTTCCTGAGCCAAGGGACCTTGTGGCTTTGAGAGCAAAACCCAGAGAGAAAGACTTGACTGGTGCTGGCTTTGGAGATCAATGATTATATCCTAACTGCTGCTCCAAACTTCTGGTAATCTATTGACTTTCCTAACCAGTCCCCTAATTGTGAGCAATGTCTGTGAATTCTTAATGGAAACTGCAACGAATTACCAACACACACACACACACACACACACACACACACACCCCTGCCCCAGCATAGATGTAGAGTGCTATGGGAAAAAGGTGGATGTCAAGATGATAAAGGACAGGCTGGAAATATGTGTGATGCCAGCCACACTGCAATAGGGAAGCCAAAGAATGTTAGCTACGCCACCTCCCCCCCGCATTGTTGTTTATTGCATACAACCCCAATCCATGCTGTGTCCAACACTATGTAGATATTGATTACACCAAAATGAAAGAGATAGGGTCAGCATGTAAGAAGATCACTTTACTGTAGCCAGGTCCCAGAAATCAAACCCATTACCTTCAAGTCAGTGCAGATTCAAAGCAATCCAATGGACAGAGTACAATGGCTCTGCAAGTTTCGCTTTATGGGATCAGAAAGCTTCTCCTTTCATTCCTGTGGATCAGCTGGTATTTTCAAACTGCTGGCCTTGTGGTTAGCACCCAGCACATAACCCACTATAGGCAAGTATGCATCATGGTCTTAGCCATAAGGGTTATACTAGACAGCACACAGAGGAATATTTAAGTGCGTATAAGAAAGTCAGTGGAGAAGGGTAGAGCTTTTTTGTTTGTTTGTTTGTTTGTTTGTTTGTTTGTTTGTTTGTTTTGGGGGGCATCACTGCCCTCAGGTGGTGGGAGTAGGAGGCCCAGCCTTTGCTCCATGGAGCTGGAATCAAACCTCCATCCCAGTGGGCCGGAGTCCCGCGCACAACCACTACGCCACCAGGGCTCAACCCCTGTTTCTGTTATTTTTAAAAAATCATTTTATTGGGGAATCATACAACTCTCATCACTTTCCAAACATACATCCATTGCATGCAAAGCACATTTGTATATTTGTTGTCCTCATCATTCTCAAAACATTTTCTTTCTACTTAAGCCCTTGTTATTAGCTCCTCATTTTCCCCCTCCCTCCCCGCTACTCCCAAACTCATGAACCCTTGGTAACTTATAAATTATTCTTATTTTGTCATGGTGTACTGTCCTATGTCTTCCTTCACCCAGCTCCCCGCTGTCCATACCCCAGGGAGGAGGTTATGTGTAGATCCTTCTAATCAGTTTCCCTTTCTACTCCACCTTACCTCCATCCTCCCAGTATCCCACTCTCATCACTGGTCCTGAGGGATCATCTGTTCTGGATTCCCCATGTTTCCGGTTTATATCTGTATCAGTGTACATCCTCTGGCCTAGCTGGATTTGTAACGTAGAATTGGGATCTGTTTCTTAACATTACAATTCAGCAAAACTTTGAAATTAAGAAAAGGTGAGAAAGTGTATCTGGTAGATGAAACAGTGAAAGTCAAGATTTGGTCTTCAAAGTTCTAACACTTCTCCTTTCCCCTTGGCTTCTTTTCCCTTGTTGAACATTCTGATACATCTTGTGAGGAAAAGGTAAAGTGGTTCAAAGTGATGAGGTGAATGTGTCTAGGGTGTAGGCAGAACTAGGTATCCTGAAACGAGAGGCTAAAACATCTTGTTGAACCTGCTGAGCATGACGAGCATTCTTAAGTTACCCCGAATTCACAGCTTTGCCCTTAGTGATGAAGAAATTTAGTGCTGACAGCAATGAAATGGGTTAAAGGGAGAATTGCTAGCAAAGCCGTGGTCCAATGAGAAGGATGAAGCAGAAGTAAGTCAGAATCCAATATTTCCAGGAAGGACTCAATGCCTGGTGAATGCCCGTGCCTGGATCCTGTGGAGTTATATAATCGGAGCATCACGTATAGTGGCCCATGAACAGCAGAACAAAATACTGCTAGTCCTTCACCATTCTCACAATTGTTCTTGTGGTCCAGCCTATTGTTGCCGTCACTGTGTCCATCTATCTTGTCAAGGACCTTCCTCATTTTAGCTGCCTTCCACTTCAGCAAGCTCGATTCCCTTCTCCAGGAACTGGCCTCTCCTGACAACACGTTCAAGGTACATGAGACAAAGTCTCACCGTGCTTGCCTCTAAAGAACATTTTGGTTGTGCTTCTTCCAAGACAAAATCGTTTGTTCTTTTTAGAGTTCGTGGTACTTTCAATAGTCTCCACCAGCACCATAGTTCAAACACATCAATTCTTTGGTCTTCTTAACTTGATGTCCAACTTTCACATGCATAGTCTGAAGCAATTGAAGATATCATGACTTGGGTCAGACACATCTTAACTTTCAATGTAAACTTTTTACGTTCACCACTCTTAACAGATCTTGGGCAGCAAATTCGCCCAATGCAGTGTGTTGTTTGGTCTCTTGATTGATTATGTGATCATTGACTAGAGATCCAAATAAGATGAAATCCTTGACAACTTCAATCTTCTCCATTCATCATGATGTGACTGTTTACCCAATTGTGAAGATTCTGGTCTTTCTTACATTGAGTTATATCTATACTGAAGGCTGCAGTTCCCAATCTTCATCATCAAATGCTTGAAAGCCTCCTCACTTTCAGCAAGTATGCTGTGTCACCTATGTGTAACAGGTTATGAATAAGCCTTTCACAATCTAGATGCTGAATTCTATAGATAATCCAGTTTCCCTCATAACTTGAAGGAAGCATGAGATATTTCTCTAATAATACTCTTAAATAATACTCAAATAATATTCTCTGTACCATAAAGAATGAACAAGTACTGTGAGAGAATACAATGCTGTCACACACATTTCTTGATTTTAAACCATGCAGAATTCCCTTGTCTGTTCTCACTGCCTCCTGCTCCATGTGCAAGTTCCGCATAAACACAATGAAGTATTCTGCAATACCCATTCTTCTCAAGATTATCCATCATTTGTACTGCTGCAATCACTGCTGAGTGATCTTCAGGCAAATTCTCCTTGCAAGTGATAGTAATAATATTCTTCCATAATTTGTGCATTCAGTGCATTCATTACCTTTCTTTGGAATGGGTGCAAACATGAATCTGCTTCACTCAATGGCCAAGTAGCTGTTTCCTAATTTCCTGGCATGGACAAGCAAATCCTTGCAGTGCTTTATTAGTTTGCTGAAACATTTCAATTGGTATTCTAGCAATTCGTGTGGACTAGTGTTTGTCTGGAGCCCTAGTGACTTAGGGGTTACTAATTGGGCCGCAATCCACAAGGTAAGCAGTTCAAAACCACCTTCAGCTTTGCAAGAGAAAAATGGTATTTTCTACCCCAAAAAACAATTAGTTTCAAAAACCCACAGGGGCAGTTCTACCTAAGATGCTGTGAGTTAGCATCAACTCTATCACAGTGAGTTTATTTTTTCTCTTTTTTGACTAATACTTTGAACTTTCCCTATTGGTTCTTGTTTAAATACTGTCTCCTGAAATGGTGGAATGTGGACTAGTTCTTTTTGATAGAGTGACTCATTGTATTATTCCTATCTTTTATTATTATTATTATTACATACTATTATTGGGGGCTCTTACATCTCTCTTTAATTTTATAAATCATTTTATTGGGAGCTCCTACAACTCTTATCACAATCCATGCATCCATCCATTGTGTCAAACACATTTGTACATATGTCACCATCATTTTCAAAACATTTTTTACTACTTGAGCCCTTCTTATCAGCTCCTCATTTTCCCCTCCCTCCCCCACTTTCTCTTCCTCATGAACCCTTGATAATTTATGAATTATTATTATTTTTTCATTTCTTGCACTGTCTGATGTCTCCATTAACTCCTTATCTATTGTCCATCATCCCAAGAGGGGGTTATAAGTAGGTCATTGTGATCAGTTCCCCCATTCTCCCCACTCCGTCCCCTTCCCCTGCTGGTATGGCTACTCTCCATGTTGATCTCAATGAGTTTATCTGTCCTGTATTCCCTGTGTTTCCAGTCTTTATCTGTACCCATGTACATGCTCTGGTCTAGCAAGATTTGCCCATGTACATACATGCTCTGGTCTAGATAGATTTGTAAGGTAGAATTAGGATCATGATAGTGTGCAGGGGAGGTGGAGATACATTAAAGAACCAGAGACAAGATGTATGCTTCATCGGTGCAATACTGCACCCTGACTGGTCCATCTTTTCCCCAAGATCCTTCTGTAAGAAGATGTCAAATTACCTACCGATTAACGTTGGGCTTCCACTCTGCACTCCCAGCCCCCACTTCACATTGAGATAATTTTTTGTTCTGGGTCTTTGATGCCTGATACCTGATCCCATCAACACCTCATGATCACACAGGCTGATGTGCTTCTACCATGTAGGCTTTGTTGTTCCTCAGTTAGATGGCTGCTTATTTACCTTCAAGCTTCTAAGACCCCAGATGCTGTCAATTTTTTTTGTTTGTTTGTTTGTTTTTTTGGGGGGGCATCACTGCCCTCTGGTGGTCAGGGAAACTACCCAGCCTTGCTCCTGGAGAGCTGCTGCTGGATTTGAACCTCCAAGCCCGTGGGCCGCAGTCCCGAACTCAACCACTACACCACCAAGGCTCAGCCCAATGCTGTAACTTTTTATAGCCAGGCACCATCAGCTATCTTTACCACATTCGCCTATCACAATCCATACATTCATCCATTGTGTCAAGCATATTTGCACAAATGCTGCCATCATAATTTTCAAAGCATTTTCTTTCTACTTGTGTCTGTGATATCAGCACCTCATTTTAGTCCCCTACCTCCCTCCCCCCAAACCCTTAATAAGATATAGACCATTATCTTCATATCTAACATTGTCCTCTGTCGCCCTTGACACACCTTTCTGCATTAATCCCCTTGGGAGGGGGTTTTATAGTGATTCTTGTGATCAATTCCCCCTTCCTTCCCCCACCTTCCCCTTTTCCTCCTGGTATTTTTCCATCTTTTTTAGCTTCCTATATCAGTCAATATTTTGCTCATAGAATCTTTCAGTATTGCAAAAAAAGACTTGACATTTTTCTTGAGTTTTTTCAGTTTAGGATATGCTGAGGATGTTCTTACTTTGGGGATTTCTAACTCTAGGTCTTTTTGCATTTCATTATAGTATTTAACTTGGTATACTTGAGCTCCCCCTTTGAAAACTTCTGCTCAATTCTTTGACTTCATCCTTTCTTCTATTTCAATTCGTTACTCTCCATGTTAGAGGAAATTTCACTCTCTTCTGAAATACACTCAGATGTTTTTCCCTGTCTTTCTAATAACCATTTGTTTTCAAGATGAAAGATGTTCTTGATGTCCGTCCATAGCTCATCAGGTCTGCAGAGAGTAGAGTTCAATGGATTAAATCTGCTCTGGAGAGTTTCTCGAAATTCAGGGGGGATAGTCTCAAGGCCCCATTTTGTCTCTCATGGATTTGCTTTAATCTTATTCAGGTTCCCCCTGAAGCAGTTGGTGGTCTGCTCTACAGTCAGTTCTAGGTAGGCATGGTTTTAGCTGCTAATATTAAGCCTTTCCATCATCTCTTGCCACAAATGTGTCCCCCTAGGGAGAAGTCTATGTGTAGAGTAGTAGCTTTCATGTTATTGATAAAAGGTATTGGTAGGAACAAATCGTTGGTCTTGCAAAAGTTTACCATCAGACTCCAGCTCCATTTCTATCACCAAGACTATTGTCCCACTACTTTTCCTTCCTCTTTACTTCCAACATTTACTTTTTAATCACAAGAATAATTGATGCATCTTGTTTGCATGTTTGATCTGTTTCCAACTGAAGACTTTGGTAGAATTCTTCAGTTTACTCATCACTAGTACTAGCAATTGGTGCATAAATTTGAATAATAGTGTATTGATTGGATTGCCTTGAAGGCAGATAGATATAATCCTAGCAGAGACAGCATTGTGGTTCAAGACAGATCCTGAAATATTCTGATGATGAATGCAAAGCCATTTTTTCATCCCCAGCATTGTAAACAATGTAACTTTCTGATTCAAAATGACCAGTACACGTCGATTTCAGCTCACTAATGCCCAGAACACCAGTCTTTATGTGTTCTATTTCGTTTCTGATAACCTCTAACTTTCCTAGTTTCGTACTTCAGTCATCCAAAGTTCTGATTATTGGTAGACATTTACTGCTATTTATTCAGTACCTCCTCAACAAATGAAGGTCTCGGCATTTTACTCCCACATGCTTTACTCCATACTCATTGTCCTAGTCAAAAGGCAGCTCTTCCTTGGTCATATTTGAGAGGCCTCTGACTTAACTAAGGGTTTTTTTCATGTCATTCATTAGTCCTTCAGCATCTGACAATGTTTCAATACTATGCATAGTGTTTTCAGTTGCTAATTCTTCAGAAATGGAAAGCAGATTCCTTCTACATACTCTGTTCTTAGTCTGGAAGCTCTGCTGAAAGCTGTTCACTTTGGGTGACCCTGCTGGCATTTGAAATGCCAGTGCCACAACATCCAGCATCATGACAAGGCATCACAATATGACAAATTGACAGACAAATGGTGGTTCTGACTCATAGCAACCATTTAAGAAAGACCGACTAGAACTGTCACATCGAGTTTCCAAGGCTTGCAAATCATTATTGATGCAGAATATCACATGTTTCCCTTGAAGAGTGGCTCATAGGTCCAAACTATGGATTTCTCAGGTAGTGTTTGAGCACTTTAACCACTGCTCTACTATGACTGCAATGATTTCTATCTAGGGAAAGATACTTCTGCTTACAAACTGCTCCTATCAATGCTTCTTCTAAGATGTCATCCTCATTATTCCCATGTGTATATGACCTTTCTTCACCGAACTATTGCTGGCACATTTTATTATATATTTGTGCCTTACCTTCACTGCCCTTCTACTTTATTATTTTTAATGATCTTATTGGGAGCTCACACAACTCTTATCACAAGCCATACATACATCCACACTTGTACATTTGTTGCTATCATCATCCTCAAAACATTTGCTTTCTACTTGAGCCCTTGGTATCAGCTCCTCATTTTCCCCCTGCCTCATGAACCCTTGAGAATTTATAAATTATTATCATTTTACCATATCTTACACTGCTTGACTTCTCCCTTTACCCACTTTTCTGTTTCCCATATCCCAGGAAGGAGGTTAGATGTAGCTCCTTGTGAAGGAATCCCCCTTTGTACCTCACCTTCCCTCAACTCTCCTGGCATTGCCACTCTCATCACTGGTCCTGAAGAGATCATCTGTCCTGGATTCCCCGTGCTTCCAGTTCCCCTCTGTACCAGTCCACTTACCTTGGTCTAGTTGAATTTGGAAGGTAGAATTGGGATCATGTTAGTTGAAGTGTGGCAGGTGTGGAAAAGCATTTAGGAACTAGAGGAAAGTTGCATGTTTCATCATTGCTACACTGCACCCTGACTGGCTAGTCCTATTTCCACAGCCCTTCTGTAAGGGGATGTCCAGTTGCCTACAGATGGGTCTTGAGTCCCCAATCTGCATTCCCCCTCATTCACAATGATTTCATTTTTCATTCTTTGATGCCTGATACCTGATCCCTTTGGGACCTCATGATCACACAGACTGGTGTGCTTCTTCCTTGTGGGACCCTTCTATATATATCACATAATACATAGATACTTTGGATATATGAAGGGGCTTGAAAAAGTTCATTGAAAAAAAACCCACCATCTTTTAAATTCATTTTTCTCCAAACACTTAAATCCCTTTCATATTTCCTCTCTCCTAGGCACTCAGTGCCTGTAGCCATCAAGACAGCTCCAGTTCCTGGCAGCCTGCTTTGGGTCAGACTAGAACTGTACCCTTTAAGCTTTCAATGGCTGTTGCTTTGGGAAGTAGATCACCAGTCTTTTCTTCCAAGGCATCTCAGGGGCACAGGTAGCATCCGGTTATTCCTTCTGTCCTTTAGAGTAATACCCAGCACTATGAAAGGTAGATGTTTTATGGATTGATATTATTGACCTTGGTAAAGGAAGAAGACACACATTCAAGTTGTAGGCATGGGTATGGGAGGAATATGGCATGCAATCTTGCTAACTAGACAACTAGCGGGGTTGTACTGCTCAAAGTCCTAATTTTATTGTCATTATTTTTAGTTCTGGTTTGTAACTAAGAGGTTAGTCACAGATAAAATATGGGGAGCTTCAACATAAAGTCAGAAGAGGATGTTTCAAACCTTCCCATATTAACTGGTGTGTCAGGCAAGGTTCTCTTAGAGAAATAAAATCAGGACACTAGTAATTCTTTTTATATATTTATATATAGAGAAAGGTATATATAAGATAAGAAAGAAACAGTTAACTATCTATAAAGCAGTACAGATTGCCCGATGCAACTCACTTGCATGAGACAGCTAGAAGACCAGCAGTCCTTTGAGTCTTGAGGGCCGCTGAGTAGTCCTCTGTAGAGCAACTCAGGCAGCAAACAGCAGAGCAGGTT
Organism: Nesogale talazaci; assembly: GCA_004026705.1. Taxonomy (NCBI): domain Eukaryota; kingdom Metazoa; phylum Chordata; class Mammalia; order Afrosoricida; family Tenrecidae; genus Nesogale; species Nesogale talazaci. The sequence goes on from PVJH01019814.1 coordinate 41,244, forward strand.
GCCAACAGTCAGCCAGATGACAGAGTCCAACAGTCCCCAGCTCAAGAGATGTATAATCCAGGAGCATGGCGAAGTAGGGCTTGAAGGAACCTCAACTCACAGCTCCACAGTCCACGATTAGTGTTCCACGGATAGTGTTCTTTGGAAGTTAAGGCACAGGACGAACAAAGCAGCTCTCTGGTCCAAAGATCCAGAAGCAAGAAAGAGAGGGTGGGACTCACTGAGCCCTTCCTATCTCTGCCCTTCAATTTATCCCATGTGTTCATTGGCCATGCCATCACAACAGACCCACCAATCTTCTGTGGCCATGTTGGCATAACAAACTTACCCATCACAACTGGTTTGGTGAATTTTTTGGCTTATGTTTGACATGTTTTGTGATCTGAAGCTGACTTTGGGAGAGAGTCAAAGATTATATTTTCTCTAGTGCTTCAGGGCTATTTCTGTTTGAAAAATCTATTCTTTACAATAGCAACAGAAAGTAAGAATCAAGAGTAGCAGTAAAAATCAGCTTCCCTCTGGTCATTTCTGACGTGTGGCAACCTCATGAGTGTCAAATAGAATTCTGTTTATAAAAGCAGATCACCAGCCTTTTTTCCCCTCCCAAGGTACTTGGGTGTAATCAAACCTTCAACTTCCAGATAGCAAACAAGCATATTAAGTGTCTGCATCACCCCATGGCTTCCAGAGTAGCCCAGACTGTTTCCAATCAAATTAGCTGTTTAAGGAGTATACTGTGGCCTTTTTTCCCCTTAGATGTTTTTACTTCATAAGTATACACGACTTCCTTGTCGGTAGTTTGATACCTCTTTCGGCACA
>PVJH01019815.1:0-41854 GCA_004026705.1 Nesogale talazaci
CAGCAGGCAGGTCTCTCTCTCTGGCAATCACCTTCTTGGTCTGGCCTCTGTCTTACTTCTGCAATGCCACAAAGCTTCTTCCCCTCACCCCACCCCCAGGTTTCCAACAAGTAATCAAAGAGCACTCCACTCTGCGATAAGTCTCAGCCCCAAAACATTCAACTCCTGATTTGTGGGTCAGAAAACCCAGCTCTCTGAATTAAGTTCTAAGAGCCGTACTGTAAGGACAGTGCATTATTTAATATGACTCTTCTACTGAAAGTCTCTACCTCCCATCAAGAACCGTTCTCAGCATGGGTCTGATAAAAGATGGTGTGAGACCCTTAGAGGATTCACCTGGGAGCAATGATGAGCAGAATTCTCTGAAATGTCATCCTGCTCTATCTTAAATAATGGTGAGAAGTGAGAGGAGGCACCTCATTATCAACAAGAGCCTGGCATAGCGCAAGAACTCAGAACCTCATATCCCTGCACAGTGAACCTTCTGGATCTAGCTCAGTGATTCTCAACTTCCCAATGCTCTGACCCTTCAATACATTTCCTCATGTTGTGGTGATCCCCAACCATAACATTATTTTTGTTGCTACTTCATAACTGTAATGTTGCTACTGGTATGAATCATGATATAAATATCTGCTATGTAGGATACATTTTTTTCATTGTTACATATTGGACATAATTAAAGCTTAGTGATTAATCACAAAACAATATTTAATTATAGATTTGAAATATTTATTTCTAATTAAAAATAAATTAAATTTGGCCTTGAAGCATGGTATAGCATGGCTAACAATCTTAATATAATTATATGTGTAAATTATATTGCCAAAGCTTAAGTTTTATTTGGAATGATCAAATCTTTTCATACAAATCCAGACAAGCTATATTTGGCACTTGCAGTGACGAATTGAACTCATTTAAGATGGAAAAGATATCAAGCAAGTGGGAAATATGTGTTGACTGATGGTCTTCGGTGACCCCCTAAAGAGGTCGATACCTACAAGTTGAGAACCACTGATCTAGAGGAAAGTGATAACATCAGAGGAGCAGCATTAGAAACAAGATCTAGAACATGGAAGAGATTGGTGGGATTCCCAGCCCACAGAGTAAGTAAAGCTGAATGCTTTTATGCGGGAGGCTGTTCAGTGGGGTGCTTCTGAGAACTGAATTTAGAGTCCTATGCTTGCTGAACCACAGAGAAGAAGCTAAGTACCTTCAGACTGAGACTTACTGGAGCAGAAATACTGCAGGTATTTTCAGCATCTGATATGGGGCTAGGTTTATTCACCCAAGAAGCTTGAACTAAAGGTCTTTGGGTTGGAGTTTACAGGGAACTGGCATGATCTTTGAAAATTTTTCAGCAGCTTTCAAAGAACTTTGTAACATATGCCAATGAACAAATGTACCTTGAGCATTTCTTACTTGCACTGCCATGTGTTAATAAACAATTTAATCATGAATATTCACAATATAAAAATAGGAACAAAAATGCAGCAACTATTGAGTAAATTCTGACTCATGGATACCTTGTATGTAGACTTCTTCAATTGCAATTGTCATCTAGTAACTCTTAATTTAGCCATCTATCTGAAATAATATACAAAACCTTCTGTCTTAAAGAACTGTGCTAACTCTCAATGTTATTCTTTTTACTGGGAATGTTCTGCTTGTCATCACTAATCTAGTCTGGCTTAAAGTTTGACTCATTTGGACTCCAGAAGGATCCCTCTCTGGCTTCCACTTAATTCTCTGTGAGTGAAAAATCAACAGAAGATCAGAAAGAGTCAGAAGAATGAAGTCAAGGATCCAATGGATCCAGGAAGTTGATTCTCCCTGAATTCTCTGTATTGGGTCATTGGAGATTAGTTGGAATCTCTTTTGATATGGTTATTCTCTCTCTCTCTCTCTCTCTCTCTCTCTCTCTCTCTCTCTCTCTCTTTTGGTTCCAGTACTTAGTTCCTCCTGCTACATCTCCACTTCTTAGCATAATAAAAGTATCCTGTCTTTACCATATCCAGTGAAGTGCATTGTTCCTGTGGTTTACCAGCACTCTGACTTTGAAATACATTTGTAAATAATTATTTCATTCTTCTGTAATTACCCAATGTGAGCATTTCATATATTTCCTACTGAGACGCTGGTGTATTAGTCTTCTTTTTCTTCTTATTTTCACCATGCTTTTTTTTTTTTAAAAATCCAGTATATTAATCTGGAGTCATATTTTTGGATTTCCATGTCCTTACTACTCAACCTAGGCTCCCTGATCCTTTATGTTTTTCACTCTTCTATATTTTTTTCCAATTCTCTGATCCTCTGCAAAACTTGTATCTTAAATAACCCAGCTATCTGAACGTTGCTTCCCCATTTCCCTTTCTATATATAGTTCTCTATATGGTACTGGGTAAAATTGAACAACTATGTATAGTTATGTCTTATCTGGTTTTCTCAACCATTTAAAACTCAAACAATTTTCCTACTACTACTAGGAATAATTCATTAACATCCTGTCTATATCCACTTACATATTTAGCTGCACAAATTTTCATAGGGGCAAGAAATATTTTGGTTGCAGGTAAAGAAAACCTAACCCAAATATCAAGGTAAGTCAGAGGATCAAATTATGTCATCAGAATCAGTTTCTATCAGCCTCTGATGTAACTGTGCTGCTTTCGTTGCATTGACTTTATTATTGAATAAGCTCTCTTGTAAGGAGTGCAAGTATTTTCAGCATCTGATACATTATTTCAAGTTCAAGAGTTATTTTCCCTAAGATTAAACCCACTGTTATCGACTGACAATAACCACAGAGGACCGGGTAAGATTGTTTTATGGGACTTCTGAGACTATACATATTCTGGAAAACAGATTGGCTTATTTTTCTCCTGCAGTCACTGGCAAGCTCAAACTGCTGACCTTTAGTTTAGCAGTGCAATGCACGAAGACTCCTTTCACCGTGTAACTAGTCAATGAAAACGAAGCCAAGTTCTACCACTGAAGGAGCTACTTAAACCACCGTGGATCTGAAAGTCTAACAGCAAATGTTCTTGGACTCTAGCAATGCCTTCAGCCTCGCTTGCTCCACGTGTTGGAAAGTTCACCACTCTGCTCCATTCTCTGCCTCCAGGCAGGAAATTTGGGTCCAGAGGACTCACTTCACTCCTGGCTCTTACTTGTGACGAGTTTCCCGCACCCTCAAACCCTGCTTCTCGGAGGGCTCTATTTTATGCAAAGCTGTATGACATGCCGGGAAATCTTGTTCAAAATCCCTCAGAGGTAAACCCAACAGGCACATTCCTCCACTTTGCTACCAGATCTAAACAGAAAAAGGTTGTCTGGTGGGACTTAGAGACTTCAGCTAGAACCGCCACACTCACTGCTCCTGCCAAATTTCGGCGCACAGTGACACCAGAGGACAAACAGAACTGCCTGATTGTGTTTCTGAGACTGCAAGTCTTTAAGGGAGCAGAAAACCTTATTGTTCTCTCCCGGAAAGGGTTGGTAGTTTCTAACTGATGACCTTGTGGTTATCAGCCCAACATGCACTTCCTTAGTTAGAGGACAGTGAGTGTTATATTGTGTCCTCTGGAACTCTGCTTTTGCTTCACTAAGGTTCCCTGAAGGGCTTTCCAAACAGAATCCCCAGTGTATGTCGAAGAAAAACAAGCCAGAAGATAGTACATTTGGAGTGTTTGCTAAAATATATATGCTTTGCTATTTGACAATTTCATTGATATTAGTACTTTGGAAGACATTTCACAGTATTACATTAAACTATTTATGTCCTTTGGTATTTCTTTTGCTCCAATGTAATGAGTAAGATGAGATAAAAATGAATACCACTGTTAGTCTAAATAAGTATCTAGTGTCTCTAGCGGTATCTCTGTTTAGTATTGTTGGAAATCCAATCAGAAGTTGAATTAATTTTTATTCCCTTATAAGAAAATACATTTAGATAGGCAAAGAATTTAAAGGAAAGCCATATCAGAACTCCTATAGTTTTTGCACAGTAAATAGAAGACCTGAAAGGGATTTGGGTAGTCCTCTTAAATTCCTACCTAAATACTAACCTAACAAAGACATTTTGCTTCAAGAAACCCAAATAGATTTGTTTCTCCTATAGAAAAGATAAAAAAGGACAGCACGCATACTGCATAAGAAAAACAATTATTTAAAGCATTCTTTTTGGATGCCAAAACTTTGATGTTTATCCATTTTTTGCTCTCCTCTGTCCTTCAGCTCATTTGAGTTTGATAAAAAAGGATATCAGATGCTCAGATATTTTGTTGGTATAGAAAAGAGACCTAGTTACAAAACTGTATCTATATTTATATCTATTTCTGAGTTAATTTCAAAGTCTGTCACTTGTTTTTGGCCTGGCTTCCTGTATGAAAATGAAAAAAAAAAACATGAAATTCTTAACAATGTAATTTGTCTGTTCCTCTGAAGCTTGGCTAGGAAGTAGTAGAACTTAACATGGGGAAATTGAAATTGTATTTCAATACAATTGAAATTGTATTTCATTCTTTTGTTTCCCTTAATCTGTGGTTACTAGTTATCAATATTACTAACTAGAAATATATTGAGGAATATTGAACATGGGACAAATCTCAAATTTGAGTGTTGGCTTTGCACTAAGTGGGTATGAAATTTTAGCTTTGTTTACATGCCTCCTTGATAAAAAAAGTTATTAACCTCTTAATTTTTTATGCAAGAGAGTTAAATAAGACCACATAGTAGAATATACAACAATTTCTCTTTCCCAATGTAAGTTTGTTATAAAAGGAACTTTATAAGATAATTCAAAACAAACAATATTTATCCTCTAAATATTTTCTCTAAGTCTAACCAAATAGAATAATTGAGGCAGGGAATTTCTTTGTTGTTTCTATTATTCAAGGGAGAAAAAATTTGCTAGAAAAACATTTTTATTTAAAAAATAATTTGTTCCTTCTTTAACAAATGCTTTTCAACTTAGTAAAGATATAGCTTACATTACAGTTTGCAAAACACCTTCTTTGATCTTTTTATCAAAGATAAACACAAATTATTATTTGAATTAAAATTTGGCATTAGATTATAGCATGAAGCATGTATATTATTTTGTAATGAGACATCTTGAGGACTATTCCTGGCCACTGACATTATTTAGGTTATAAGACAAGAGAACCATGGTGAAAATGTTATAGGCTACAGCTCTCCTGCAAACACTGTTAATCACCTCGAGGAATGTTTAATTTACATATTTTAAACAAGCTCTGCTTGTTTAGAATGCTGCTAGAAATGATTATTAACCACATTACTGCAATGAACATCTTGCTATTTTGTGATAAGGGAAAATACATGCCGCCTTTTCCAAGAAAATTTTGGGTTTATTATATGACAGTGCTTTTATCATTCCTGTTAATCACCCTCATCTTAGAAACAGTGAATCTCTAGCCACTCCAAAAAATTTTCATTCTCTACATTTCCTCATTGCCTTCACAGCTTGGTTTAGTCATTACAAAGATGTTACTAAGGCTGTGTCAGAAGCTGTCATGATTTGCATCAGTTGACATCCAACCAGATCACAACAACCTCAAAGCATGACAGTTAGTATTGTTTATACCTGTTAGCAAATCCTATCATATTTGTACATTTTAAAGAACTTTTCTCCATGCCACAACCAACCCTGCTAACCCATTCAAATTCCTTTTTATCAGTAGGGTATGCTTTTTAGTTTAATAACACATACATTACACACACACACACACACACACACACATTACTCTTGGACAATACTCATAGAGCAAATGATCAGAAAAACTAGATTTTTAATGAAGAATGCATATCAGAATTGGAAGAAGGATTATTGTGTTAGTCTGAGTAGACTAGAAAAACAAATTCATAAACACTTGTATGTGTATAAGAAAGAGCAACTGTACATTAAAAAAACATCCCAATCTAGTCTAGTCCAAAATCATAAGTCTGATATTAGCCCATATGTCCAATACCACTTTATAAAGTCTTCTTCAGACTCATGAAACACATGCCTTTGGATTCAGTGACATTGTAAGCATTTTCAGTACTGGGTCTCCAGGTGGCTCCTCCAGCTTCCAAGGTCTTTTCCCATCCTTGTGGCTTGTCTGGATCTAGCACATTAGGGTAGCTCTGTGTTACCTCTCCTCAGGGATGTCTCACAGGAAATCAGGATTGTCATTTGAGTTTCTCAACCAGCAATTATTATCAGTGGAAAGTCTCCAATCAAATGAACTGAGAGAGTCTTTCCACTTCCAACAAGGAATTACCACATTTCCTAGAATTCTCACAAGAAGTCCTTGCCCACACAGAAGTCTTTGACTATCTCCAGATTGTCAGGTTAGACTCCACCCCTACACCTTTAATCCTCAACTTGACACCAGATTAGGTGATTGCCACAATAACTAACAATTTGTAATATGCAGATGACACAACCTTGCTTCGTGAAAGTAATGAGGACTTGAAAAACTCCGTGATGAAGATAAAAAAAATTTCAGCCTTTATTATGGATCATGAGTCAATGCAAGGAAAATCAAAATCATAACAAATGGATCAAAAGGTAAAATCATGAAAATGGAAAAAAGGTTGAAGTTCTCAAGGAATTTATCTTGCTTGAATCCACAATTAATGCTCATGAAAGAAACAATCAAGAGATGAAATAATGCTTTGTGTTAGGTAAATCTGCTGCACAAGACCTCTTCAGGCTGTTGTAAAGCAAGGATTGAGCACACATTGAGGCACACCTGACCTAAACATGGTATTTTTGAAGGCTTCACATTCATGTGAAAGGTTGACGATGCATAAGAAAGACCCCCCCAAAAGTGATGCATTTGAATTGTGGTTCTGGTAAAGAATATGGACTGCTACAAAGACAAACTAATCTGCTTGGAAGAAGTACAACTTGAGTGTCCCTTACAGGCAAGGATGCCAAAGCTTCCATTGACATAGTTTGGACTTGTTGTCAGGCAAAATATGTCCTTGAAAAAGGACATCATGTTGGGTAAAGTGGATGGGCAGTGGAAAAGAAGAAGGCCCTCAACAAGATGAACTGACATAGTGCTTTCAACAATGAGGTTCGACATTGTAATGACAGTGAAGTACTGGGCAGTGTTTCATTCTGTTGTGTAATGAATGCCTATGGGTCAGAACTTACTTAATGTCACATGTCAAAGGAGAGTCTGAAACTTGATCTTCAGGATAGAGCAACGAAAGTGAATGACAGAAATTAAATAAAAGATATAAAGAGAAGATTTCATAGGGCAGCTCAAGAAGGCAAAATATTATAATCTTTCAGTCAAGATCCATATGATATCCTTCTTTTCTTATCCTCCTGTGGATATGACTTGAAATTCTGGCAGTACCATGTTGATATCTTGCTGCAGCTATTTAAAATAGTCTTCAGAAAAAGGTTTACTTATATAGGATACTATTGGTATTATTTAGTGGTTTCTCCATCCCTTCGGATCACCTCTCTTTGGAATGTGCATGTATTTTAAAATTGATTATTAAGTTGCTCTATTCTAATATTTTTTACATGCAGAAGTTTGCACTTACAATATTGTATGTGTTTGCTGAAATTTATAAAGTGTTATTCCACCATTTTTATTCCTGGATGGTTGTTTTTTTTTTTTTAAATATCTTTAGTGAAAGTTGTATTTCTTCTTCTGCTACCATCAGTTCTTGGTTATATGTTATCTCTTGAACTGTTTGAATATTGACCAATTTATTTTACAACTCTGTATATTCCATCTATCTTCTTTTGATTCTTCCTATATATTTCTATATTTTACTCATAATCACACACCCATTCAAATGAGTGGGTTCCTTTCTACTCACAGTGACTATACAATAGAACTGCACCCTAGGTTTCCAACACCTAAAACCTTTCTAGGAGCGAGTAGCCTCACTTTTCTCCTTTGGACTGGTTGATGGGTTTGAACTACTTACCTCGTGGTTATCAGCCCAAAGGATAACTCACTGTGCAACTGAAAACTTAAATTTTCCATTCAATTTTTTGTTTGATAAATTCTGGGCATATTCTTCCATTTTATAATTCCAGGTTATAACTTTTTGCACATGTCATTATGACATTTTACTTGGTCTTCTCAAGCTGTACTTAATAATTTTTCTCTTCAGTCCCTTACTCCATACATTCTTTCAGTCACTTTGGGTAACCCATACTGAAGGCCATGCTTCAGATTCTCTTATGATATACAGTTTGTGTGTGAGTGTGTTTTACTTTCCTATATTTCAAATGAGTCTTTGTTTTCTTTATGTTTGATGTGCTTATCCTTCGACAATTCATCTCATCTTCAGTCAATATTTTTCAATAAGTCAAATCTATTCTTGAGATGGTCTCTATGTTTAGGTGGGATATACTCAAGATGATATCTTGACCCTCCTGAACTAGTTTTAATTTATTCAACTTTATATTGAATGTGAATATGAGGAATTAATGGTATGTTCCACAGTTGACTTTGATCTTTTCTGTCTAATGAAGTTCTTCATCATCTCTTCCCACAGATGTAGGTAATTTCATTCTTGCTGATTAGGGTCATACGTAGATGCTGTATATGTTGTAAAAAGGTATGTATATGCTCCTGCATATGATCTTTGTCATAATTTTATCCCTAAATACGTTTTCCAACTACTGAATTTTCTTTTCCCAAGTTTCTACTATAATTATTAGTAATTGTCAATGCATCTTGTTTGCAAACTAAATTTCATATGATTAAAATTCCTCAATGTTTCAATTTTTATATTTGGTGTTAGTGGCTGGTATGTAATGATTGTATTAACTAACATACTTTGTAGACATGTTATACTATGACTGACAAAGTTGTATTCTGGATACATCTTGAACTGTCCTTTATGTTAATGAATATGAGGCTGATCCTGCTTAATTTGTCAATCCCAGAATTGTAGGCTATGTGATTATCCATTTCAAAAAGGCCCAAACCAGTACATTTCAGTTCACTAATATCTAGGTTATCAATCTTATATTCCATTTCATTTTTGGTGACTTCTAAATTTTCTAGGTTCATATTAGGTACATGCCATGTTCTGATTTTCTTTTTTTGTGTGTGTGACAGATCCATTTAATTAAGTAGTATACATATAAAATGTTTCCCACTTAAATTCAAAGGAGGAGTTAAAGAGTGACTACAAAATAGTATTTTCGCTGAGCCCCAGTGGCATAAGAGGTTGAGTGCAGGACTGTGGCCCTCGAGCTTGGTGGTTCAAATTCAGAGGCAGCCCTCAGGAGCAGTGCTGGGTAGTCCCATGACCACCAGAGGGCAGTGATGCCCCAAAAACAAACAAAACAAACAAAAATAGCATGTTCAAGATGAACAAATTTTTAAAAAAATAAAACACACTGAGAAAGAGAATGAACAAAATGAGCTTATCTGCACTTCAACAATATGTATATATTACCTGTACATTGTTTATTTTAAAGAGGTTAACAGAATTTGAGTTCAACAGAAAAACCCTATTATGAAACGTGAGCAAAAAAACCCTAAATTTTGTAGTAACCACTTCAAATATTTAAAATGCACTTATTCAAAGTTCATGAACCATTTTTGTTTGAAAAGCAAGTGGCTGTGTAATTCAGGAAACATTTTTGTTTGAAAAGCAAGTGGCTGTGTAATTCAGGAAGCAGACAGACATAAAAACAAGTGACAATCTTTGTCACACTGACCATACATAAGGCTGCAGTTAACCAAAAACACCTCTATTTTCATCTTCAAACAACAAACTGTTAACTCTTTGTTCTCCCAAGATAATCATGATTACCTTTCACAAAAATTGAGCATTTACAAAAAAAAAAAAAATCGAGCATTTACAATGTATATTCAAAGTATTTCCCTTCAACGGGAAACTTAGCATCATAGTATCTCAAGATAAAAAAGTTTTTCAAAAATCCATCTTTGCCATCATGTGGTTTTTATAAACAAAAGAGAAGCAAACAAAAGTCAAGAAAATCCATTCATACTTCAGGTCCTTCTCCTCCAGGAACCAGCATTGTTATGTTATTTCCATTTAGCAAAATCTGATCTAATTTAGTAATCCTTCTTCCTTCTGGTGTGATTTCAAATTCAGTGACATCTTCCAGTACCATATTGACAAAGTCATCAAAACCTAGAAGGGTGCCAACAATTTCCTTGTCACTCTTCATCACAATGTGAATTCTTGATCCTATACATTTGTCCCCAAGCTCCAGAGGTAGCAGCTGCGACGGGTTGGTGGTCGCGTTAGCCGCCATGGTGACGCCGGAAGTGGGCTGGCCATGTTCTGATTTTCATTGTACATTTTCGATCATTTATTCTCATTTTGAGTTGTGCCAAATAAGCAAATAAAGTCCAAGAAAGCTCTACTTCAACCATATCAGTAAAGGAGACTCTACTTTGAAGAGTCAGGTTTTCCCAATTATTATTTTGAGCGCCTTCCAACCTGATGGACTCATCTTTCACAGTGTCACAGGATGATCTGCAGTTCCTCATAAATGTCTCACTGATCAATTATTTTAAAGGTAGATCATTAGGTGTTTCTTTCAAGTCTGTTTAAGAAAGTGGTTTGCCTGTATTTTATTAATCATGCAGAGCATTCGTCTTTGTATATAATTATAATTTGAGTATTTCTAAAGAATGGAAATTCTTTCTCTCTCTTGCATTTACTTATTTTGGGAGGTGAAATCTGTTTATAAAGCAATAGGTGGTCAATTGAATAGAACAAGAGGCTGATGTATGGTTTAACGTCAAGTTTCTTATTCAATTAGTATAAATATTTTCACATTTTCAATATCTGTGCTTGGGAAATGATCTCACATGCTGTATTATATGATGAATTTAACATCTTGATTGGAGAAGACTATATTAACAACCTGAAATATGCAGATTTTATTGCTGACACTGAAGAGGTCTTACTTCACTCATTCATGGCAATCAAAGACCACAGGTTTCAGTATGGATTACATCTCAGAATGAAGGAAAAAAATCATCACAACTGGACCAATAAGGAACATCATTATAAATACAGAAAATAACAGTTATCAAGGCTTATCCTTAAGCCCTAAATAAAAGTTCACAGAAGCAGCCATCAACAGATAAAATATATTGCATTGGGAAAGTAGGCTGCAAAATATCTATTTAAAGTGTTCAAAAACAAAGATGTCACGTTGTGGACTAAAGTGTACTCTATCCAAACCATGTTTTTTGTTTTGTTCTGTTTTGTTTTTACCATTGTCTCATATGTATATTGTAGACTGGCCACTGAATGCAATATACCAAAGAAGAATAGACACACTTGAATGCTGTTGAAGAGGATTGAATTTCCAAACACTATCAGAAGAGTTTGAATATATGTCTTGACAGAAGTACAGCAAGAATCCTTCGTAGAAATGAGGATGATGGAACTCTGTTTCCATTGGTCATTGTTTCAGGAGAGGAAGAAAGGATCATTGAAGAAGGATACCATAGTAGGAAAATAAAGAAGCGGGTCAATGAAAAAGAAGAAAACCTTTAATCAGAAAGATTGGCAGAGTGGCTGCAACAATGGTAAAGGACTGTGAATGGCATAGTGATATGCAATGTTTCTTCTGTTGCACATTGGGTTACTTCAAAATTGATGAAAGAAATTAATTTTTATTAAACTTCATCCTTTACTTCATGAGGACCCTTGGTGGCAATGTTGAGAAAACTTTAGACTCCTAAATGAAACATTGGTGGTTCAAACTCACTAGCCACTCTGTGAAAGAAAGATAAGACTTTCTGCATGCAGGAAATTTTAATTCTTTGAACATGAGTTGAAATCCCTCCATGACAATGCGTAATGTGCACCTAAAATTATTTTATTTAATTTTGTGTTGGTTTCTTGTATATCACAGACAATAATTCACTTTTAGAGCTATTTTAATTACTGGAAGTAAATGGACTTTTCTACCACTATTTTCAGTTTGTGATACTGTGGTGGCTTGTGTGTTGCTGTGATTCTGGAAGCTATTTCACTGATATTTCAAATACCAACAGGGTCCTTCAAAGTGGATAGTTTGCCTCAGAGCTTCCAGATGAAGAACAAACTACAAAGAATGAATAGACTGTCGACTTCTGAGAAATCTCTCACTGAAAGCTTTGTGGGTAGCATCAAATCCCTCATTAATAGAAGCAGAACATTGTCAGAGATAGTGCCAGAATATGAGCCCCTCAGGTCTGAAGGTTCCCAAAAGAGGGACAGCTACGTTCTCAAAATGTATGGATGACACTGTCTGTTAAGATCAATCTTGAAATGTCTTTTGATAGCAAATGTGATGCTTTTCTTCTTGAATCTGTCAAACCCAGCATAGTAACCCACATGATTTTCTGATTGAAAGACTCAGTATCAGTCCATTTCAGCTCATTTCTGTCTAGAATATACATCTTAATATGTTTCATTTCCTTTTTGAGCATTTAAAATTTCCTACACTCATACTTTGTACATCCCACATTCCAAGTATTAGTTGATGTTTTCAGGGCTTCTTCTCACCTTAGGTTGGGCTCATAAACAAATAAAACGTTTACTCTCACAGACTTTACTGTATCTGCTTGCTTAGGGTCAAGGTTTTTCTATCCACTTAAAAGGAATTAAAATCAATGCAAACATTATTGAGATGTACACAGCAATCACTAAAACTTATGATACATAAATTGAAAACTTTTGGTAATATCCTAATATGAATTTGATCATAATGCATTCATGCATAAACGATTATTGGCAATTGGAATGCAAGCATTGGAAACGAGATGGGAACAACAATTGGAAAATATGGTCTTGGTGATAGAAATGAAGCTGAGTGTCATATGACAGAATTTTGAAAGTTTTAGGACTTCATAGTAAATACCCTTTTGCAACAACACATATGGTGATGGTACCCATGACTTTCTCAGTTGCAGTGCGCAGAAGCCAAATGAACTACCTGGGTGGCAACAGATCATAAGGAAACTTAATATTGACAGCTAAACAAGAGACAGGGGCCAACTGAGGAATAGACTGTCAATTGCTCACATGCAAGTTCCAGAATTATGGTGCTTGCAAAAATTGTGAAAGTACCATCGACCTCAAAAAGAAGAAATAAATCTGTCCCCCAAATGTATAGCCAGAATGACCCTTAGAAGCAAGGAGAGTAGGATGTTTTCTCAGATACTTTAGACATGTTGTCAGGAGAGCTCCGTCCCTGAGAATGATGGCCTGCTTGGTAAAATAAAGGGACAATGAAAACCAGGAAGGCCTCCCACAAGTTGGATTGACACAGTGCATTCTCGGAGGTGTCAAAACTAAGAACATAATATTTAGTGTTATTGTGTGGGTCTATATATATCTTAGAACATTATATTCTAAAATGTCTCTTCTGTTAGTGTTTTCTCTTTTAAATTTAATATTGCATCTCAGAATCCTCCACTCTAATTATACTACCTCACTATTATGTGGAAAACAACTTTCAAATCCACAAAACTACTTGCTTTAAAGGGCAGTCTGTGGGTAATTTATTCCCCCAAAAGATTTGTCCCATAAATACATGGCTTTTAAATAAAAATACAGGTATTCAAAATGAAGGTATTTTTAAGTCTATATGGGTAATTGCACATTTTTGTAGTCATCGGTTTTCTATGCTCCTTATGATCAGGAAGTTGGAGCAGAGCACACGATAGCATTAAGGACTTTATCTCTTGGGAAAGTGGAAAATCTAGTTGTTTGCCTTCAGATGCTCTAAGTCTAGACTTTAGATTTTCTGCCATAGGCAAGGGTTCTTATGTTCTACATCTCATCACCACAAATATAGTTCTGTTTTTAAGACCACACATTCTTAATTTTACTTTGAAAATTGTTGTCAGTGTATTATTCTGGTTAGACTGGATAAACAAATTCATAGACATATATATATATATACACACATATGTATGTGTATAAGGCACAGGTTTATATATAAAAGCAATTGAACTTTACAAAAATATCCCAGGCCAGATCAAGTCCATAAGTCCAATATTAATTAGCCCATATGTCCTCTTCATTCCTATAAAGTCCTCTTCAGACTCACAAAACACATACAATGATGCCAAATGCAGATGATCACAGGTCAGGGGGTAGAAAGTCTTTGGAACCAGTGGTATTGTAAGCCTCTCAGCACTGGTAGGGATCTCCTGTGACTACTCCAGTTCCTAGGACTGAAAGGTCATGTTGCTTCTCCTCAGGGATTTCTCCCATGAAGTGAATAAAGAGAGTCTCTTCTGTCTCCAAGGAGGAAGTACTGCTGGATTTCCCAAAATCTTCAGGAGAAGGCCATACCCACACAGAGACCACATTGGAGTGATCTGATTGACAGGCTAGACTACACCTCTACATTCTTAATCCTCAAATTGACAAATGACTATATAACTACTACTATATAGTCATTGAGATTTACTTTGTGGAAGTAATTTGGCCAGTCTGAAGCTGAATTAACATCACTAATTAGTGAAGATAAATTTAGAGTACACAAGAATAAAGAAGTTTGGGGGGAGGTGTTTTGAAATAAACACACGCTACACATTATTTATACTCTGAAGTGTGAGGCGGTGAAAAAAGTGGAATCTGACACTAGGCTGAGGGTGTGCATTCACATTCCATTTGCTTTTTACAAACTACTTGGCCTTAGGAAATTACTGAGCCTCTCTATGTGCTGCAGTTTTGTCACCCATGAAATCAGGATAATAATATTATCCACAAGACAGTTATGGTAAAGATGAAGCAAGTTAATAAATAAATGTGAAGTGCTTAAATCAGTGCCTAGTATATAAGCAGGCAAAACAAAGCATGAACCATTGCCCTTGGCTTGATTTAATTCATGGCAACCCATGTGTTACAGACTAGAACTTCTCCACAGGTTGTTTTCTGATGCTCTTTTTGGCTGTAATCTTTACAGATGTTATAATCTTTATTGCCAGACTTTTTATCTGCAATATTATTATTGAGTGGGTTCTGTCGGCCAATCTTTTAGCTAACAGATAAGAGCAAACTACACACTATCCAGGTTCCTGTCTAGAATGTAAAATGCCTAACAACCCCCACTGCCATTCCTTGATTCTAACTAATGCAAACCTAAACTGGATTGTGTGGATTGTGAGTGTTCACAGGAGCAGGCAGCTTCATCTTCTGATGAGTTCCAATGACCAAGCTTGTGCATCACTGGGGTAAAATACGTATGAAATAAATGTCTGCTGTGAGCAGTATTAATTAATGTTTATCAATTATTTTATTTATTATTATTTTTTTTGTGGGCATCACTGCCTCTGGTGGTCGTGGGCGCTAGCCAGTGCCGCTCCTGTGAGCTGCCACTGAATTTGAACCACCAGGCCCGCGGGCTGCAGTTCTGCACTCAACCCACTTATGCCACTGGGGCTCAGCCCTATCAATTATTATATGTCACATTTACAAGTATTTAGAAGCATCTCATTCATTGGGCATAGTGGTTTTGTGTTGCGCTGTGATCCACATGGTCAGAAGTTCAAAACCAGCGGCAGCTCCATGGGAGAAAGAGTGAGTTTTCTATTCCTGTAAACTGTTACATTACCAGAAACCCACAGGGTTGGTTGCTATGAATCAGCAGTGACTCATTGTCAGGGTTTTGATTACTAACAAACCATATAATTCAATGGCTCAGTATCAGGTGCTCTTAATTGCCTGGGTTTGCCTGTGTCTGTCTGGGAAGCACATTGGCCCTCTGGAAGGCAGCCACCAGCTCAAGACATGTTGTCCCCTAACTGGAGCATATGAAGACAGAGGACAATAATGGGGACACAAGGCGGGGAGAAAATGAAAGAATGGAATATGACAGTTCAACAATTGAAATCAAAAGCCGAGCCAGAGCCCCTGTGGAGCCCCACAAATGGGCTTTGAGTGAGGAAGGGCAGCCCTCAGATCTCCCGCAGGTCCCAGGGGGAGGATATGATGGGGGCCAGCAAACAAGTTTGAACCTCTGTACAGTTTTTGTTTTTTTCTTTCTTTCTTTTCTTTTCTCTCATTTTTTTCATTCCTTTTCTTTCTCTAAGTGCATATTTTCTTAGTGTTTGCACTGGGGCAGGGATGGTTTGCCTAATTATATGGGTTGGACAAGAAGAGGGGAGCTCAGGGAGAAGGCAATGGGGCCAATGGCCACAGAAGGTAGAGAGGGGAAGAAGGAGGTGGGGAGAAGGGTGTGGTGAGCAGACAGTGTCATGGACGGGGGAACAATGCGTGAAGTAGAAGCAGCATAGGAGAGGGTAGAGATCCTGTGGTTATTAGAGCAACACCAAGCTAGTGGAGAGGAAGAAATAAGACGTGGAAAAAGGGTGAAAGTGATCATGGGGCATAAGGAGGCAAAAGAAAGCAGAGGCAACCTCTAGGAAGCAAAGGCATAGATATGGAGATTAACAGCACTGTGCACTTAAGCAAATACATCAATCTGTAACAATAGTAGCATTGACCTATGTGCATATATTTGTAAGACAATACACTGAAGCTGCAGATGGACCTTGGACCTCGGGTAATATCATTCCTCAATACAAGAACAATTTGTTTTATCAATGCATCTTGATTGCATGTTTGTGCAATGTCTAAAGATGTTTGCAGAATTCTTCAATTTCTATATTACTGACTTTAGTGGGTAACCCATACATTTTAATGACGATTGTATTGAGTGAATTTCCTTATCTGCTCTTTTCGACAGTGGATATTTTGCCAGTTCTCTTGAATTTGCCACTGCTAGCATTTGAATTATGGTCCTAGTGAAGGATATTAAAATGACCATGGACTTCCAAAAGGAAAAACAAATCTGCTTTGGAAGAAGTACAGTCAGCCTGTTCCTTAGAAACAAGGATGGTGTGACTTGATCTCATGTATTTGGGGCATGCTATCAGGAGAGACTAGTGTCTAGAGAAGAAGAGAATGCTCAGTTCAATAAAAAGGTAGTAAAACAGAGGACGACCCTTAATAAGATGAACTGATACAGTGGCCACATGATTAGACTCAAATATCTGAACAAGTATGAGGGTAGCATAAGACCGGGTAGTGTTTCCGTCTGTTGTACACAGGATCACTATGAGCCAGATAATCTTGAGTACACCTAATAAAAAGAATATTAATGCATCGTAAAGCACATGTTTTCTCATTGAAAATGACTAATACCACTTTGTTTCAGCTCACCGATTGCTAGGGTATCAAACTATATGTTTTCTATGACTTTTAACTTTCCTAGATTAATTCTTTATGCATTCCAAGCTTCAATTATTAAGTCATTTGAAGCTGTTTCTGCTGAACAGAGCTTTCATATATGCATTTCCACCCCCTATGCGAACATCCACCAACTGCTCTAAGTTAGTGCACCTAGTGGCATCACCTGTGTAGGCTCTTGCTGGTCAGAGTGAATTTTTCATAAAAGCAGTTCTGATTGAACCTCTATTTGTGTGTTGACCAATTTAAGAGACAGCATGTGCCTCCAAAATTCTGTTTCCTGCTCAAGAAAAATTTCCCCAGAGACTTGTGATTTTGAACACAGCTTGAGAGGACAGTGCTATGGGAAAAACTCAAGTGTGCGAGTAGTTTTCTCATTTGAAAGAAATGTGAAATGTCTATTAATGACAAACCTCGTTCCATATGTTTGGATGAACAAAAATGTTGGCAAAATTTGTGTACTTGTCCTTAAAGACCAACAATAGACCACTGAAAAGATGAGGAGGTTATCTGGACTATCTTAGAACTTGCTTTAAAAAATTTTAATGGCAGAGTTAGAAATAAGAATGTTTGCTGCAAAATATGTGCTTCAGTTCTGACTGACCAATGAAAAGAGCTCTGAGTGGAAACACTGTGCTTTGAAAGAACAGTTCCAAAGTGGACCAGATTTTTTTCAAAGATCATTAATTGTGGCAAGACATGGTGCTATTCTTATGGCCCTGAAAGCAAACATCAATCAAGCCAGTGGAAGATGCCATCATCGCATTGTCCCCACCCCAAAAAAAGCTTCTCAAGTGAAATCAAAGATCAAGATGATGCTCATTTTTTTTGTTTGTTTTTTGATGTGAGGGGGATAGTGGATTTGGAGTTTGTTCCACCTGGTAAGACTGTTAATCAAGCCTTCTATTTATAGATTCTGAAAAGATTCTGGAAGAGCATGTGACAAAAGGCCTGTTTTGTGGCAGATGGGGGTCTTGTTTTGCCACCACAATAATACACCTGCTCACACAGCCATCTCAGTGCACCAATTGGTGGTGGGGGTGGGGGGAGGGGAGCAGCCGGCCTTTCTTACCCAACACACTTTACCTATCTGACCTCACTCTGTGTGGACTTCTTTTTGTTGCCACAAATGCAAAGGGACATGAAAGGACAGTGACAATGATGTAGATGAGGTGAAGGAAAAAATGGAGATGCTCTCAACCATCCAAACCGATGAGTTTGAAAAATGTTTCCAAGAATGGTATCACAGATTTGATAAATGTATTAAGTGGAATGGGAAGTACTTTGGAGGCAATAAGGTTGTTTTATTAAAAACTTAAATACATAGCTTTGAATAAAGCAGGCCCTTTTGGGTACCCTCTTGTAAATCTTTATATATTTATAAAAGGTGACTGCCTGGGTTTGTTTTATGGACCATAAACCATCAATTTTTCTTTCCAGAGAGAAAATTAATCTCTGACCATCTTTAACCTCTTTAAATTTTCCTGATTCATCATATTTTTTCTAAATTCTATAAAGATTAGATTTAAGCAAAATCTAGGTATTAGTTCTGCCACATACTGCCCAATACACTTTGTGAATGTATTGAAGTGTATTCTGTAGACTTATAGGAAATTTATATCTTTTAAATATGTGACTAATATGACAAAGAGGAGAAAACTGATTTTGGTGTTCATGTTGAAATAGATACATATCTAAAAATTCCTGTATTCACTCATATAATAAATAAAGCATTTTGAAACAGAAACAATATCAATCAGCTCTCTTGTCTATTACAAAAAGAATCATCTTAAGAATTGACTCAAAGTAATTATACTGCTTTCATTCAAATTGGGTCAATTTAATTATTTTTCTTATTTTGAGTGAAAAAAAGATTAAAGTTCAGTCATGTTTTTCTTTGACTTTCAAACACTTGGATATTAAACATTTAGTATTTTTATGACACTGCGCACCTACCTTCATAGTTCCAATTTAAGTATAAAAAAACCTTTTGAAGAATGCAATAGGATACCTATAACTTGATTGGTTTGTGGGATGAAACAAAATCATAATATAGAGTACTACAATTATGCTATATAGTACTTCTGAAGTAATACACTCATTTTCTACAGATTCCTACCAAAAGCAAACTTCATTGCAGTATAGTTTTATCTTCAACTCTGCAAAAGAATCAGAAAATGAAAACAAAAATATGTCTAATTGCGAAAATCCTATCATTTGAAAACAAAAGTGAAATTTCTCCAAAAAGAAATACTATATTTTACCAAGTATTTTTTTTGGCTTACTTATTTTTTTTTCTCTAATTGATATTGAAAAGAAATGTTTTTCCCACCCCATATAGCTATTTCCACAAATATTTTTGGCTTGAAAAACAGCTGCAATAATAGAAATTAATTTGTGCAAGAAAATCTGGATTATGTAAAGGGTGGTGCCACTGTTGATTATGAATCGAGACAATTAAATAACAAGGACAACAATGACAACACCACCAATACCTTCTGTATCTGTGTCAAATAAAATGTCATTACAAAATCAACAGAGCCTGAAACCGTGAGTCCCTAGTACAATCACAAAAGAGATGTCTGTTCTTTAAGTTGCCCTATAGTATTTGTAGGATAGAAGCTCTAGATGACTTACATGGTGTGTGCTATTAGAAGTGTTATGTTTCCCCCCAAACTAGCAAATAAACAAGCTCATTCCCAAGGAATCAGTGCCAACGCTTAATAATCCTATAGGACAAGATAGAGCTGTGCCTTGAATCTATAACCCTTTGCAGGAGTAGAAAGCCCGATTTTTCTCTCATGGAGTGGCCGGTGGCTTCAAAATGCTGACCTAGCAGTTCCTCTCCATGCTTAATTACTATGCCACCAGGACTCTGATGTGCTTAACATTAAGAGGGTTCTGGAACTAAACCGTGGAAATTACAGAGTAGTTTTGATTTATTTGATAGTAAGAGTCTAGATGTCTTTAACTAGCCAATTAGTAGAATTGTGAATATTAAGCATAATTATGATTAGTTCTGAAGACCCTGGTGGTGTGGTGGTAGTACGTCTGTCCGCTAGCTTCAGCTTCAGGCGTTCTGAACGATTAGCCTCTCTGTGGGACAAAGACAGGATTTTGTGCTACCATACGGAGTCAGAGTTTCAGAATCCCATAAGGGCAGCGGCATCGTATCTTAGAGCGTAATTATGAGACAGCAACAACTCGATGGCACTGAATACTTTCCTTGTCCTGGGAAGACTGTCTTAGAAATGTGGACATTAATGGATTAAATCAGTAGTCTCAATCTTCCTAATGTTCCTCATGGTGTGATATTGTTATGAATCGGCAACTCCTGTGAAAGGGCCATTCGACCCCGATAGGGATCACGACCTACAGTTTGAGAACTGCTGGATTAAATGGACTTCTGGAGGGACACCAATGGAAATTATGAATATATCATGAGAGACTAGAAAAAAAACTATTGTGGCAGATATATAATTGTTTGTCAATTTGAGGATTAAGAGTGTAGGGGTGGAGTCTAGTCTGTCAATCAAATCATAGCCAATGAGGCTTCCGTGTGGGCATGGCCTTCTCCTGAGAATTCTGGGAAATCTGGTAGTTTCTCCTTCGGGGTGGGAGACTCTCTGTTCACACCCTGGGAGACATAGCAGCTGACAGGACACATGGGCCCAACCTGATGCAGCTCTGGGTTCTGGAGAAGCCATGTAGAAACCTCTGCCAGAAGTGAGATGCTCGCAAAGCCACTGGATCCAAAGGCTTTCTACCCACTGGTGTGTGATCTTCCACATTCGGCATCACTGTGTGTGTTTTGTGAGTCTGAAGAGGACTTTGTAGATTGTTGTCAGACATCTGGGCTAATAGCAGACTTAAGGACTTGATCTGGACTGGGCTGTGATGTTTTCTTAATGTAAAATTACCTTTTATATAAAAATCTCTCATATATATACATATATATATTCTTATGAATTTGTTTCTCTAGTCTACTCAGACTAACACAACTATCCTTATAAAGTGGCAAATAACTTGTCTGAATTGTAATTGAGAGCTTTATGTAAAGTAAATATTTTAAATGATGAATTTAGATATCTTTCTGAAGAAATTTCTAAGTGATATCTTAAAGATACCATATTCCAGCCTTTATTCATTACCAGTCTAAAGCATCTTCCACATTTTTAGGCATCTAATACAAAAATACCACAATACCAATATGAAATTTTGCTTTGGTTTCCTTAACAACGTGTCACAAAGTACATGGCTCTAAAAACAGACGTTTATATTTTTTTCATTGTTCCGGGAACTGGACTTCCAAATTAGGGTTTTGAAAACCTTACTTTCTTTATGATACTTTGAAAGGGGACCCTTTCTATCTTTCTTCGTTTCTGGTAGGTGCTAATAATCTTTGTTTTTGGAGCTCCATTGTTACCTATGAATGCACACACATTCATCATTACTCTCACTTAAGTTTGATTCTCTTTGTATAAGACACTGCTCAGAAGGATTTAGGATCCACTACTCTGTATCACACTGGTCTTTCTGTGAAGAAAGAAATAATCCTTCAATGTTGAATTCAGAGGGATAGTATTTATGACTTCAAAACATAGTTTAGTGATATACAATAGTGTATAACAGTAAGCTACTGCAGATCTCACCGCAATCCACAATATTATATTTGTCATTCAAAATAAACCATTATAGATTTTTAACATCATGGAAATCCTTAAATGCTACAGATACATGTATCTATTGCTTTGTCAATGGTCTATATTAGAAATCAAAACCTGTTGCTCACCTACCACATTGTTTTTTATCAATTAAGTGCTTTATGTGCAAACCCAATATTCAGTAATATTGTCTGTGACTGGCTACACAGTGGTCCAGAGTTGAGTAGCTGCAGAATAAATTGTATAATCTACAAGTTTAAAATAATTATACTCTAAAACTTTAAAAAGTAGTCCAACTTTTGATTTAGAACTAAGAAACACTGGAGAAATTTTTAATAATTAAAATTAAGTTTAAGTGTCTCTCTGTTCTCATATCATTAGGAATAGCATCTAAAATTTGAGGAAATGTTCTACCATTCTTCCAAAATCAGTATGTACTTAACCAAATAAGTCTTGGATGCATTGAAAAGTGAGTGAAATTTTGACACTTTATTTTTCTTTCAACTTTATTTCATTAATGTAATGAAAATATTCAACTAATATTCATGCTAGAAAGATGCTCATTAGTAACCATACATAATGTTGTCAACAGTTACCATGTCAATTCTAACTCTACGAAACTCCATAGACACCAGAATAAAACATTGTATAGTAGGTTATAAATAAAAGAGTGTGGTAAGAGCCATTGAAAGTATTTTGCTTTAAGCAACTGTCTGTATGGTGTTTATAATGAAGCATACTACATGTTATTATAGGAAAATGAAATTAAAAAATATTATATTTTTTCTGCAAGCTTTTTGAAAATCTGCTTATTTTAAAAACATACATGTATATACAAAATAAGTAGTTGTTAAGCATTTAGCTACACATTAAGTAATGCAAAGCCATTAAGTTAAATACTTACATTCAATAACACAAATAGCAAGTATACACATCAACTTCTCAAGATTGAATACACAGAAATTAATTTGATCATATCTGTGGGAAGAGACTATGGAGAAGCTCAATATTAGCAACTAAAAATAACAATAGACCATCAGTTGCTCATATGTAAGTTCAGGTTGAAGCTCAAGAAAATTAAAATGAGCCCATGAGAGCCAATAGGCCATTGTGAGTCTATCTCATATGAAATTTGAGAACATTTCAGTAATATATTTGCTATAATTAACGCTGAAAGAAAGCATGATGAACTGTGGGAAGACATCAAGAGCATTACCACGAAGAAAGCAAAAGCCCATTAAGAGCACAGAAAAGAAAAAAAAGAACAAAGTGAATGTCTGGAGAAACTCTAAAACTTGGTCTTAATCATAGAGTAAGAAAGGAAATGGAAGAAATTATTCTCAAAGAGCTGAACAGAAAATTTCAAAGGAAAGCTGAAACTAAGACAAATATATAAAAATATGCAGATATATAGAGTTAGAAGACCAAAGGAAAGAATAAGATCATAGATCTTAAACTGAAAGAACTCAAGAAATATCCAAGCCTGCAGTTGCAATATTGAAACTTCTGGATGTAAAATATTGACTGATAGAGGAAGCATCAAAAGGATATGGAAAGAATCCAGATTCATAGTGTCAAAAAGAACTAGCTCACATTCTCCCATTTCAAAACAAGCTCCAGGAATTGATGGATTCCCAATTTAAATGTTTCAAAAATTGATGAAGCATTAAAGGCACTCACGTGGCTCTGCCAGGAAATATGGCAGCAAATTGCTTTTCCAGTTTGTATCCATTCCAAAGAAAAGTGTCTCAATGAAATGCATAAACTATAAAACAATATCATTGATATCCTATGCAATTAAATATTTGCTGAGGGTCATTCAGCAAAGGTTGCAGCAATATATTAAAAGACAGTTATCCGATGTTCAGGCCAGATTCAGAAGAGGACATGGAAGAGGTATATATTTGCAGTTTCAGATGGATTTTGCCTGAATGCAGACATTACCAGTAAGAAGTTTACTTGTGCTTTATTGGTTATGCCAAACTATTTGACTTGGATCATAGCAAACTGCGAGAAGAACAAGAAGACTAGAACACTTCATTGTGCCCATGTGGAAATTGTATGCAGATTGAGGCAGCCATGCAAACAAAACAAGGGAATACTGTATGGTTTAAAATCAGAAAAGGTGTACCCCAAGGCTGGTTCCTCTCACCATATTTATTTAATCTGTTTGCTGAACAAATCATCAAAGAATCTGGATTATATGAAGAAGAATGAAGCTCAGGATCAAAGGAAGGCTTATTAGAAACCTACTATATGCAGATGATGTAACTTTGTTGAGCAAAAACTTGAAGCACTTTTTCACAAAGATCAAGAATAGTAGTCTCATGTGCTATGGACTCAATGTCAAGATGGGCAAACCCTTCACAACTGGACCAATAGCCAATACACATACAGTATGATAAATGGAGAAAAGACTCAAGTTGTCAAAGATTTTGTCTATCTTGGATTCATAATGAATGTTTATGGAAACAGCAGGTGAGATCAAAAGCTATATAGGGTAAATCTGCTGCGCAAGACCTCATTAGAGTATTGAAAAACAAGAAAGTCACTTTGAAGACTTGCCTTTTGAAACCCATATCATTTAACATGGTCTCATATGCCCATGAAAGCTGGACATTAAATAAGGAAGATAGAAAAGTAATCTATGTCTTTGAATTTTATTGCTGGTGTAGAATATTTACAGTACCATGAACTACTAAAAGAACAAACCAATTTATCTTGGAAGAAGTAAAGTCAGCGTGATCCTTAAAAACAAGGTTGACCAGATTTGTTACTTTGGGCATGCTATGAGGAGAGATCAGTTCTAAAGAAGGCCATCAGGCTTGGTAAAGTAGATGAGCAATCAAATAGAGGAAGGCCTTCAAAGAGATGAATTGACACAGTGGCTGCAACAATGGGGCATAGGAATAGTTTTGGATCCATAATCAATATTTTGAGGATTGCACAGGATCAGGCAATGTTTTGCTCTGTTGTATGTGGATTTGCGCTATTTTGAAACTCACTAGATTGCCACTCACAACATATAGTGTCAAGATCAACTCTACACATACAGCAAGTGAAGGTGATATTGATAAAGAATTTGTTCTGAGAAGAAATGGATTCAATAATTCCACAGTTAGGGCAAATAAATATAACATTAAAGAGTAGTTTATAAGTAGTAGTAGCAGCAGCAGTTTATAAGTCAGATCTTTGTAATAGAGATACTTGCAGTATATAATGACCTCTAAACCCTGATAAAAGTCTTATTTTTAATCCACGGTCTTTACTGTAATCTGTCTAGAAGGAGCTTCAAGATGCCATGCAATTGAGTTCTGAATCCGTATTTCCCATAAGAAATAGCTGAAAACTAATTAATTCATTCTCAACCACCAAGTTTTTACTTTAACCTTGCCTTTTTATACAAAACATTACACAGAAACTTCAAAGTAAATAGATTAGCGTTAAGGAGAATAATGTAATTAAGAAACACAACATTTAAAATGTTTTTAACATATACACTATGGTCCATACATTGAGATTGATGAGACCAGGCGTGGATGTGGAAAGGAGTAGGGAGAGAGAGTGCTATTGTTTGGAAGGTGAATCCTCTTCCATAATATCAACTGATAGAAGTCTAAAAGGCTTGAAGGTATGCAAGTGTCCATGTAGCTCAGAAGTAACAAAGTTCACATGGAAGAAGCACACCAGCATCTGTCATCATGAGGTGTGGAAAAGATCAGATATCAGGCATCAAAGAACAAAAACCATATCATTGAGCATGAAGGGGAGTGTGGAGTGGGGACCCAAAGCCCATCTGTAGGCAATTGGCCATTCCCTTACAGAAGGATCGTGGGGGAGAAGACAACCAGACAGGGAGCAGGGTAGCAATGATAAAATATACAACTCTCCTCTAGTTCTTAGTTTCCTCACCTCCACTATCATGATCCCAACTTTACCTAACAAATCCAGCTAGACTGGAGAATGTACAGTGGTAAAAAATAGGTATTGAAAACACAGGGAATCCAGGACAGATGACCCCTTCAGGACCAGTGGTAAGAATGGAGATACCAGGAGGGCGGTGGGAAGATCAGATAGAAAAAGGGGAACTGATTACAAGGAGCTACAAGAACCATTCCTCCCTGGGGAATGGTCAACAGAAAAGTGGGTGAGGAAAGCTATTGGTCAGTGTTAGATATGGAAAAAATGATTTATAAATTATCAAGGCAGAGGGAGGAAAGAAGGGCAGGGGAGGCAGAGGGGATATGAGGAACTGATATCAGTGGTTCAAGTTGAAAACAAATGTTTTGAAAATTATAAGGGCAGCAAATGTACAAAGGTGCTTGACCCAATGGATGGTTGCATAAATTGTGATAAGAGTTTTAGGAGCTCCTGATAAAATCATTTTAAAAAAATCATTAAAAAAGAAAAGAAAGCAGAAAATATTTAAAACTAGAACAACTGTAAAATGAATCAAATAGGTCAAATGATAAGGTATTAAATTTTAACCTAGCTACGTCTCTCATAATCCATTTTCCAAGGCACTCTGCATAATAGCCAGGCGATTTACAGCCCTGGTCAATGTCCCAAGGGCATTCACTGGATACGTCCATGCCTCTATGGGAAGATCCGCATGCTGAAGGACTGTCTTAGCCAGGGTGGTTTAGAAAAATAACTATGATACCTCCTTGAATTAAACAACAGTTTATCAAAAATACAACTGGCAGCTGCTTTTCCGGAGTTTGTTTTCTCTTCTTTGTCTTTTTCTCTGAGGAACTGGTGGCTTTCTCTAAAACAAAATCTGTCTAATGTGGTCTTCTGTTCACAAGCCTTTAACTGCTTTCTAAAAGATTTCACTAAATTATCATCAGTATTAATGATAACATGGTTAACCAGTTCCTTGTTGTGGTAATTCTTTTTTTTTTTTTAATTTTTTTTTAATGTGTGTGTGGGCATCACTGCCTGTGGAGGTCGTGGGCAATACCCAGCCGCCGCTGGGTTTGAACCACCAAGCCTGTGGACTGCAGTTCCACACTCATCCACTTATGCCACCGGGACTCAGCCCAATTCTTTTTTTTTTTTTTTAACTCATTCTTAGGATCCAAGTTTTTGTGTTTGAAGAGTACAAAAAGTCACAAAAAAACTAGGAAAATTACAGCAAAATGATTGAAACACAGTTACAAAAGGTTTAAAGAATGCACACTAACAACACCAACTAGCACTGAGTGAACAAAACATGTCTCATGTCAAAATGTTTTATAACCATTTTGCTTACAAAATTGTATGTGCCGGGCTGGATTCTGATGTTTTGTGTATGCTCCAATGCAAAATTTCCTCAACACTTCACATTGAAATCTAGTTATGTTAAGTGCTGTTGTGGTTGGATACTGGGATTCTACTGTACTTGAAAATTCTCTGTGTAATTATTTTTGTTTTTCTGTGAACATATTCATTCAAGAAGGTATAATAACTTGATTACAACTTATTAACTTCCCTATATCCACTACTTACCCTCTAGATATTTCAATCCCAATTTGAGATTCCTAGATGTTGTTAGAGGAGGTCTACTGATGATGTTTCTGACTATTTTTGTAAGAAAAAGATCTTTTTAAAAGAATAAAAATCTAGTAAAAGGACAGTGAAGGATCCCTGGAGTTATTTATTAAAAAGAATACTCAGATGATGATCATAGAAATCTCTAGATTCACCTTTGAGAAGATAATAAAGACTTATGAAACAAAATAATTAACCTCACTGATGTTTGAAATGTTGATATAAGACAATGTTCTCTGGAGAAACAGGTGGAGATTTGAGAAAAATATCTGCCCCATAATTTAGGAGCCTTGAAATGATCAATCTCATATGGCTACATCTTTCTGAAAACATTTTTTAAATTTCCAGAAATATTTGATCACCAGACAGAAATCTTCCTTCCAAGAAAGTATTCCCTTTGCACTTAAGATTTGGCTGTATCATTGTACAGGTGTGTAAGCTAAGAAAGGACTAAACTAAATAATAAAAGCTTTGCACCAAGCTTTCTCTCTCCAGCAGGTGGTCAATAACATTTGCTCTCTCTTGCGACAGCAATTGAACTGTTTGATTAGTCTGAAAATGTCAAAATAAATCACTTGTTACTATGAAGATGGGTTAAGAAGCAGCAGGCATATTTTTCAGTGCCTCAGAGAGAGCAGGTAAGGCAAGGAGCAAAATGTTCTTTTGCTTTGTTGTTACCTCTTTTCATTCTCTGAGGTTTCCAACCAAAAATAGAAGAAGTCAGGGGAAAATACTTTGATGGAAAGCAATATTTTAAAATAGAAATCATCATTGATTTATCTTTTATTTCCCTGGAGACGAATTTTTCCACAGTGGATATATAGGGACAGTGTTAGCTCACAGAATCTCCACATGCCACCTATTGGGTCAGATGTCTTTGGGGGCCAGGGTAGCTGAAACAGCTCTTTTCTCAGTAAGTTCCCCGGGTAGGCTGATAAATCAAACAAGTAAACCAGCTGAGATCCAGCCTAATTAAAGGTCATGGCGAGAAATCCAAAGAGAATTACACGT
Organism: Nesogale talazaci; assembly: GCA_004026705.1. NCBI lineage: Eukaryota > Metazoa > Chordata > Mammalia > Afrosoricida > Tenrecidae > Nesogale > Nesogale talazaci. The sequence continues at coordinate 28,440 of PVJH01019815.1, forward strand.
ATATGCAAAATACTGCCTTGAAACAAAGCATTTAGAATACTTTTTTGTCATTATCCATACACTTAAAGTTGAACCCTATTTTTCAAAGTCGTACATGACTGCTTTTCTGTGCCACATGATAAGGATATTACAAATGATATCAGAAAATATATTCATAAACAAAGCCACTTCTATCAAGTATCTTCCAAAGCACTCTCACTAAGCAATGCCTGTGAAGAGCAATCTGACTGGCAGCAGTCTTGGCTATCACAAAGAAGCAACATGTTTCACAAAGCCTAAAATTTCTCCCAAGCAGCTTTCCATCACTAACAAGACCCCGGTGCACCTCTCCTGGATGGACCTCTGGCTTGTTGGGACCTTTGTCTAGGTGCCCTATTCAATAACCAGTCCAATAACCAGACTGCTGCACTCAGTCATCTGTCCGTCCCCAGTAGATTAAAATGGGTAAATGTGAAGATGATGCATTTAAAGCATATTTTTCTCCTATCATTTACCTACGACATTATTGCATTAGAGGTATTTGCAAAACCGAGAAAACAAATTCACTGCCAAGTCAATTCTGATAAATAATGACTCTGTAGGACTGGGTAGAACTGTCCTGAGTTTCTAAGACTGCAACGCTTTACAGGAGCAGAAGGCCTCGTCTTTTCCCACAAAGCGTCTTGTGTTTTCAAACTGCTGACCTTGCAGATCATGCCTGCTCTGTAGCCACTCTGCCACCAGGACTCCCTAGAGGGAGTTTAAATGAGCAGAACACTACCCACATACCAGTGTCTGGATTTCCATTTCAGAAATGTTATGGATGAAATTATGTCTTATAATCTGTACATTGGAATTCTAACCCCTATATCTGAGATCAGGAACTTCTGTGGTATGTTATTGAGGTCATACTGTATAGGAAGTATACATCTCAAACCTAAACACTTTTGAGATATAAGGACCCTGGTGATATAGCGGCTTACAGTTTGGGTGGAAAACTCTAAGTTCAGCTGTTCAAATACATCAGGTGCTTTGTGAGAGAAAAATGAGGTTTTCCTCCTTCCATAAAAAAAAATCACAGGGGAGGTTTTTTTTTTGTTTGTTTTGTTTTTTTTAAAGAGGAGCTTGTATCAAGGGCTCAAGTGGAAAATGTTGGGAAATGTATGTGGAAATGTGTGTGCAAATGTGCTTGATACAAATGATGTACTGAATGTTGTAGCTGTAAGAGCCTCCAATAAAATTTTTTTTTAAAAAATCAAAAAAAAAAGAAAGAAAAAAAATCACAGTCTCATAAACTCACTGGAGTTTATAGAGTTGCTGTGACGCAGATTGATTACATGACAGTTAGGTTTAATTTGACTAGTATAGTTTAAAACGATTGCACAAGAGTAGCGAGCACACACACAAAAAGCATATCTGTCTCTTAGAAACAGCTAAGGACCACAGGTATGCAAAACAGAACGCTGGAAGAGGTGAGACCGCTCTCTTCCCACAGCGCGGATAGAAAGAGGAAGGTTTTTTCTAGAGTTGATTTAGGATCTCCAGTCACCTCAATTGTGCAAAAATAGTGACATTTCAGCACTGGGAAAGTAAAATAGAAAGTTTTAAAGGACAAACGCAAACATGGATTCCTCTGCAGTCTTATTTATATTTGTTTTGTGTTCAACTTTCACATGCATCTGATGCAATGTGATACCATAGTTTGGGTCAGGAGCACTTAAGTCCTCAGAGTAACATCTTTTCACTTCAGTATTCTAAAGAGCTCTAAATGCAGCAAATTTATATAATGCAATGTGTTTTTTGATATTTTGTCTAGTGCTTCCATGAGCCTTGATTGTGAATCCAAGCAAGATAAAACTCTTGACAATGTCAGACTTTTCTTGACTTATCATGATCTCACCTATTGGTCCAGTCGCAAGGATTCTGTGTTTTGTTCTGTTTTGTTTTTTACATTGAATCACAATCCAAACTGAAAGCTTCAATCCTGGATGTTCATTCGTAAAGATTTCAATTCCTCCTCATTTTCAATAAGTAAGATTATGCCATCTGCATATGGCAAATTATTAATAAATGTTATTCTAATTCTGATGTTGCATTCTTCTTCATAGAACCACATTTTTCTGATCATTTGTTCTGCATAAATTGAAAAAAATATGGTTAGAAGATAAAACCCTGAAACAAACCTTTCCTAATTTTAAATCATGCTGTATCTCCTAGTTCGGTTCACAAAACTGCTTCTTGATCCATGTGCAGGTTGTGGGTATGCATAATGAAGTGCTCTGGAAAGCCCATTCTTCTTAAGATTATCCATAGTTTGTAAGATCTACACAGTTTAATGACCTTGCATAGTCAATAAAACACAAGCCAACATCTTTCTGGTAATCTCTCCTTCAGTCAAGATTCATTTGACATCAGCATTGATATCACTTGTTCTAAGTCCCTTTCTGAATCTGAAGTCTGAACCTGGGGTCTCCCTGTCAATGTACTCCTGTAAAATTCTGTTAAATGTTCTTCAGTAAAATTTTATTACAAGTGGTATCAGCAATGTTGTTCAATAATCAAGGCTGAGCTCCGGTGGTGTAGTGGTTGTGCGCAGGACTGCGACCCATTGGGTTGGAGGTTCAAATCCAGCAGCAGCTCTCCAGAAGCACGGCTGGGCCTCCTACGCCCACCACCAGAGGGCAGTGATGCCCCCCAACAACAACAACAAAACAAACAAAAATAAAATGGTATTAATCAATTATTCAATAATGGGGCATTCTCTTTGCTTACCTTCTTCAGAATGGGTATAAGTGTAGTTCTCTTCTAGTTTAGTTGGACAAGTGACTATCTTTTAAATTTGTCACAGATGAAAAATGCTTCTAGTACCTCACCACCTTATTGATATATTTCACTTGGTATGTTCAACCAATGCCTGGAGGCTTCTTTTTGGCTAATCCTTTCTGCTGCCCATCAATACCATTAGTTCTCATTCTGTTATCTCCTGAAATGGTGGAATTTCCACTAGCTCTTTTGAGCATGGTGACACTGTACATTTTTTCATGCTTTGTGTATCATTCAACATTTTACATACAGAATCTTTCAGTACTGAAATTTGAGGCTTGAACTTTTCTTGAGTTCTCTCAGTCTAAAATATACTGAGCATGTTCCTCCTTTTGGATTTCTGTCTCTAATTCTTTGCACATTACATGATAGTATTTTGCTTTGTCTTCTAGTGTCTCTGAAATTTTCCATTAAGCTCTGTACTGCATCATTTCTTTCATTTTCCTCAGGTACTTTACAGTTAAGAACAAAATTCAATGTCTTCTGATGTCCACTTTGATCTTTCCTTTCTTTTCCATTTTTTGATGACCTTTTGCTTTCTTCATGAATTATATTCTGGATTTCCTCCCTCAGCTCATCAGGTCTTCTGCTATTAGTGTTCAGTATAGCAAATCTATTCTTGAGATGGTCTCAAAATGCAGGTGGGAGAGATTCAAGGTGACAATTTTAATTGTTTTCACACTCAACCTGAACCTGTTACATATGACCAATGGGTGTTTTGGTCTTCATTAAGAATCTGACCTGGATTTAGCTGTAGATGTTGAATTTTTCCATCTTCTCTTCACACATATGCAGTCAGTTTGATTTCTGCGTATGCATATAGTTGCCTTTATGTTGTTGAAATAAGGCATTTGCTATGAACAGATCATTGGTTCTGCAAATTCTGTCATCCAACCTCCAGCATCTTTGAGATCACCAACACCATAATTTTCAGCTACAGTTCCTTCCTTTTATGCATTTCAATCATCAAGAATTATTGCAACTTTATTGCATGGTTTGATCAATTACAGATGAAGATGGTGGTAGAATTCTTTAATTTCGCCATCACTAGCTTTTGTTTCTTGATAAAACTTGGCCCAACAGAGCTAGTAATGAGCTCAACTAGAATTTATCATCCCCAGAGATTACTTTTACACCTGCCTTAAACTTAGAACAATATTTATTCTCAATTAGTGAGCTTTCTTGCTAGAAAGGTGATAGAAAAATTATAGAGAGATGAAACAGAGAAAACAACTAATACTTGAAAGACATTTTAACATGTCTTGCATACTGGAAAGAGTCAATTAAAAAATTGAGTCATCTCATAGTATTGCTATCCAAATTTATTAAAAAAATCTATACTACATGGAGATAAAATGTTTTCTTCTGAAGCTAGTTAACTAATTTTCAATATCAAAGTCATAGTTACTCAGTGATAAACATTTTTGTAAGAAAATTTTATTGCGGGATCTTACAACTCATTACAATCCATACATCAATTATATCAGGCATATTTGTACATATGTTGCCATAATTCTTTTCTAGACAGCTACCGTCTATTGCAACCTTGGTGTCAGCTCCTCCCTTTTCCCTCCCCCTTCCCTCATGGCTCCTTTATAGATTATAGATTATAATTATTTTTATATCTTACCTTGACCACTGTCTTCCTCCCTAATGGTGTCTTTTGTTCTTCTCCCCAGAGGGATTTCTGTTGATCATGGTAATCAGTTCCCTCTTCCTCCCCTCCTTGCCTTTCCTTTTCTCTACCCTTCTGTTATTGCTATTCTTTTTCCTGTCCCTGGATTCTGTGTATCATGAGCTTTTATCTCTTTTCTATATCTGTGCACATGCTCTGATCTATCCCAGAGTCAGATGCAAACTGGGGTCATGATAGTACAGGATGAGGAAATCTCAAGGCACCAGGCAAATAGTGTGTGTCTCGTTGATGTTTTATGGCACCATGGTTGACTAATTCCTTCTCTGCCACCCCTCAGTGGGGTTCCATTATATGTAGATGTGTTTTGGGTCTCTTCTCCGGCACCCCTCATTCTCAACAATAAGTTTCTATTTCTTTCTTTGACCCTGTGATATTATAACAAAATCAAATTTGCAATATTACCACCACAATTGACAAATGAGAAATAACATTTTGAAATACTACAGACACAAAATATCACTGATAGAAACTACCTATTTTCAAGAAAAAAAATCACACAATCTAGGAGTTCCTTTTGGCAGCTGAAATACAGTGAGTGCACTGGGATGTACATTCCTATTCCTACCATCTCTAAATGACTTCCATTACATATTATTTTAGCATCCAGGTTGAAGGACTGATTCTACGAGAGACTCTGTTTATTGCTGGATGCATTACCTTGAGTAGACTTCTTTAACCTCTTTATAGCTTTCTGTCCTCTAAGATGAAAGTTAGGGTAGTCTACACCTTAGGGGATTTCAATGAAAATCAAATGAGATAAACAAATCACCTTCATCTCGACTACTCAGGAAAGGTGTGCTTCAGGGATGCATCCTCTCATCTACTTGTTCAATCTATAGCCCGAGCAAATCATCAAAGAAGCTGGATTATATGAGGAAGAATCTGGCATCAGGATTAGAGTAAAGCTTATGAGCAGCATGCAGATGGCACAACTTTGCTTGCTGAATATGAGGAATGAAAGCACTTATTGATGAAGATCATGGATGGCAGCCTTCAATATGGATTACAAACCAATGCAAAGAAGGTCAAAATCCTCACAGTTGTCCCAGTAGGTAACATCGTGATAAATGAAACAAAGGTTGAAGTGTCAAGAATTGTGTCATGTTTGGATGCACAATCAATGCTCATGGAAGCCACAGTCAAGAGATTAAACAATATACTGCATTAGATAAGTCTTCTGGGGAAGACAAAGGATGGTGCCCAGCTAGTAAAAACTATAGGAAAAGAAAAAAAAAAAGCTATAGCACCTTGGGTCTTAAAAGCTTGAAGCTAACCAAACGGCCATCCAACAGTGAAGCAATACGCCCACATGAAAGAAGCACATCAGCCAGTGTGATTGTGAGGTGTCACCAAGACTAGGCAACAGACATCAAAAGATTCACCACAGTAAGCAAGCAAACAAAAATGCATTGGTGAGAACAGAGAACAGTTGGAGCAGAAATGCGAAGCCCAACTATGGACAATGGAGCATCCATCCACAGCAGAGTCACAGGGAGGGGGGTAGTCTGCAGTGTTCAGTAGAGCATTAATGGGTAACACAATAAACATCTGTTCCCTGGAGGCCTCCTCACCCCTGCTTTCATGACCTCAGTGCGGCCTCCAAATCCAGACTACAACAGGAGCAAGTACAGCGGTATAATCAAGAGCTAAAACTCACAGCACAAGAAATTCAGGAATGGAAATAGAGATACCAAAAGGGTAGGGAGAAGGAGGGTGGAGGTGAGGAAGGAATGGGCCACCTTTCACAAGGAATGGCACCTAACCACACATCCAAACCAGAGGGAAGAACAACAGAACCCAGAGGGGGAAGCAGATAGCGGTCAGTGTGAGATTCAAAAATAATTAACAATCTACAATCTCTTAGGGGGCCACAAGTGTTGGACAAGAAGGGAAAAAAGAGGGACTGATCCCAAGGGCTCAGTGAAAAATAAATATCTAGAAAAGAACAATGGAATATACGTATGAATGTCAGATACAATTGATGTATGGTTTATAACAAGATTTGTAAGAGCCGCCAATAAAATGATTAAAAAAGAAAAAGAAAGAAAGAAGCTTCAGAAAAATGACCAAGTACAAAGTACTGGTCGGAGTGATAGTGACCCAAAGTAAATCACTTTGTATTACACCATAGACAAGGTCATACTCCAACACATCACTACTTTCTTGTTCATCCTGTACTCAAGGTTACTACTTGATTACATATAATGTGGTTAGGCATTTTCCAGTGTAATTTATTTTTTTTTAAAAGCAAGGAATCATTTATTGAAAAATCTTGAAATATAAAGTTGCTATTTTTAGGTGCTGTTGAATCAGTCCTGACTCATAGCTAAGCTGGGTGCAGCAGAATGAAACACTGACTGGTCATGGGCTATCCCCACAATCGTTATGTTCTTTCTTTCACCGACCTTCCACTTTCCTCAGCACAGTGTCCTTTCCCAGGCACAGAGACCTGGTCTTGTCATTTATGCTTCTAAGGAGCATTCTGCCTGCATTATTTCCAAGACAGTTTCACTTGTCCTTCTGGAAAACCATAGTATTTTCAATATTGTTCATCAACAACATACTTGAAATACATAAATTCTTTTTTGGGGGGCCATCACTGCCCTCTGGTGGTTGTGGGAGCTACCCAGCCTTGCTCCTGGAGAGCTGCTGCTGGATCTGAACCACCAAATCCATGGGTGCAGTCTCACACTCAACCATTACGCCACCGGGGCTCAGTCAAAAATGCATAAATTCTTATGTGGTTTTTATTATTTATTGCCTAGTTCTCACATGCACGTGAGGCGATAGAAATTATCATGGCTCGAGTCAGGTGCACCTTAGTCCTTAAAGTGACATTCCTCAACATTTTAAAGAGAAGTTGTGCTGAAGATGTATCCATTGTAATATGTCATCTTGCTTATTTTTTATTTGTTTTTAACTGCTGTTTGTATGTCAGTTTGTCATATTGTGGTGGCTTGTATGCTTCTGTGATCCTGGAAGCTGGGTGTTAGTCCAGGTAGATTATAGGTATTTCCAGGGAAACTCATAAGTGTATAAGAAAGAGCAATTGTAAATTAAAAAAGCACCCCAGTCCAGTCCAATCCCTTAAGTTTGATATTAGCCTATATATCTAGTACCAGTCTATAAATTTCTCTTTAGACTCATGCAACACATGCAATGATACTGAATGCAATAAGATTACACACCTGTGGGTGTGAAGTCTTGTTGTTCCAGTGGTGGTAGAGGAATCTCAGGGCTGGCAGGTATCTCCAAGTGGTTCCTCCAGTTCAAAGTACTAGCATAGTTCCCCATGTCCTGTCAGCTTCAATGTGTCCTAGGGAGTGTGCTGATTGAGCGTCTCCTGCCTCCAAGGAGGAATACAGGAGTTTCCAGAATGCTCAAGAGAAGACCATGCCTTCATAGAGGCCTCATTGACTATGAGGCTAGACTCCACCCCTTCACTTTTAATCTTTTCCAATTCACAAATTATGACATAGCTACCACATGATGTTACTGGTATTTCAAATACCAGCAGGGTCACCCAAGATTAACCGGTTTCAGCAGAGCTTCCAGATTAAGAAAAGCCTGTGAAGAAAGAGTAGTCAGTCCACTTCTGATCAATTAATAATGGAAAATCTTATAAGCAGCAGTAAGGCATTGTCAGATATATGATCCCCTCAGTTATAGTAAGAAGGCACACAAAATACAACTGCAATAAGCATTGATTGCAGAGGTAGGCAAAATGACATCCCTAGTAAATTTAAATACTTTCTCTGTTTATCATTTAATAATTTGTCTAGTTGTGAGGATTTGGATTTTCTCTATATTTAGTAAGTAATAAAAATTCTTTTCAGCAAGCATGGTTAGGTCATTTGCATAACTGTAGGTTGCAAAGAGGTCTTTTAGCAATCCTGATGCCATATTATCCTTCATATATTTTAGTTTCTCAGATGATTTTCTCTGTATATGAATTGAATAAATATGGTGAGTTGTATACACTAACACTAACATCCTAATTTTACACCATGTAAAATTGGTGTTAAAAAAAAAAAACCTTGTTCTTTTCGAATAAGTGCCTCCTAATCAAGGCATAAAAAGAAAGTCAAAATAAAAGTTCAAAACAGAAAAAACCCTCAAGAAAACAAAACATAATTTCTTCTCCTGTGTAATTTGTATTTGTTGTAGCACATTATAGTTTCCCTGGGAAAGACTAGAAGAGGCTCAGTTTACTCACTGCCACTGAGTCAATCCTGACCTTATATGGTACCACTCCCTCAGTCTCGGGGTAGAAAGCATCATCTTTCTTCTGTAAAGAAGTGAGTGTTTTCGGACTGTTGACCTTGCATTCAGCAGCAAGTAAGCCAGGATTAACCACTTCTCCACCAGGGCACCATTGAGCAATCTCATTGATTCCAGATCATGCTAACTCATATGTGTCAAAGTTAAAATGAGTTCATCAGCTTATTTTTCGGAAGCAAATAGTCATGTCTTTCTTCCCAGGTGTTTTGGTGGAATTCAAATCTTCTGACTTTTTGTTGACAAAGAACACTGCTTCTTTGCACCACCCAGGAATCTCTGGAAGGGCCAGAATTCAAGAGAAGTGAGCACTAAGACTTGAAATATTTTTCTCAGGGAGTATTTCCCAATTCTGAGCAAGAAACTGAGAATCCAGATGTACTAGAGATGTCAGGGGCTCAGACATATATGACTGTTAGTACTATGGTTCCCAAACCTGAAGCTGCAAAGAAAATATGAGATGAATGAGATCACCAGATTCAAGTTAAATTGTTACCTAATACAACTAAATGCAAAATATTGGTATTGATTATTAACATGAAGATAAAGCAAAAACAACCTCAAGTAATTAAAGTGATAATCATGGAAATTAAAATTAACATTTCAGAATATTCTGACAACTATTTTAAGAAGTCCTTTGTACTAAAATTCAAAGAGTACAAATAAAAAAGTACTATTAGGGAAATTTGTACATGAAATTAATTAATATATGAATGAAGAGAAAAAAAGATACTGGCTTCTTCATCAAGAATTATTTTTATTTGCTATCAAGGAGTTCAAGTAATAAGATAATGCTTTGAAATTCATTGTGGTAGCAATCATCCAATACAACTGTGTTCAACAATGTTCTACAGAGAAACAAAACCAAGACACTGGTGATTTTATATATACATATGTAGATGATATATATATATATAGCTAGATATCTAGATGACATATAGATAGATACAGCATGATGGAATACAACAGCTAATTTACTCCACACAGCAGTACAGAGCGCTCAGTTCAATTCATTTCCTTGGAACAGTTAATATATTGGAAGTCCTTCAACTCATGAGGGATGCTGGGTCCAAAGTCAAGGAAGCAGACAGCTGAGTCTTTCTTAAAGCAATGCAGGCAGTCCAACCACAGGCAACAAATATCAGGGTGGGCCACCAACAGTCACCAAGACAACAGGATCTGACAGTCTCAAGTTCAAGTGATGCAAATACCAGCACCATGATGAAGTAGGTCTCAGTGGGCCCTCAAGCTGTAGCGCCAGGTTCTCACCCTTCATAATGCCATGACCATTTAATATAGTCCCTTATGTTGTGATAACTCCCAACCATAAAATTATTTTCATGGATACTTCACAACTATAATTTTGCTGTTGCTATGAATCTGGTGACTTCCAAAGGGGTCGTGACCGACACCTTGTGAACCGTTGCTCTAGTGACGCCATCCATGGGTTGGCAATCCCACAGGTAGTGTTGCTCATAAGAGAGAGATGCAGGTCTTGACGAGCCATTTATCTCTTTGCCCTCCAATCACACTGTGACCTTATTAATCCCACATCTTCCTATTGCCCAGATTGGCACAACAAGCCTATCTATCACACTACTTAATGTGGAATGATATCGTATCTGAATTAGTTCCCATTGAAATGGTGTTGAAAAATACAAATTAAAAAAACCTTCTTATTATGACTGTGCTGTTGAATTGCATTATATACTAATTCCATCTCAATAAAACTATTTAAATAAGAAAATAAGAGCAGATTATATCCTATAATGTAGGGGAAGTTGGGGAAGGGAATATAATAGAAATCAATAGTATGGAAGCTGAAGAGATGCCCATATGAAATAGTTTTATAAATACTTAGAAAAACTTCTGCAATATATTAAATAAGAACAAGAAGGGGTGAAATATGCAGTATTCTAAATGAAAACTAAAAGACTAAAGACTAAAATGCAAGAGAAAATATGTGTCCCAAATAGAAACTTATTAGTTGAATATTTTTATACATAGAAGCAAAATGTCAATGTTAAATGAAAATTATAAACAGAAATAAATATATATTCTTAAAACACGAAAACAAGATAAAATTTAATTCACACAAAGAAAAACAAATCCATTTTTTTCAAATCTAATTATTTTAACAAGGCATTTCTTCCAAGCCTTCAAACCACCAATAATCTATGTAATATAAAACTGCTCTAGTGACATAAAAGTAAACTTCCCCGAATCCATTGATGTTTTCTTGTGTCCTGCAGGCCCAGACTACCATTGGATAAAAGTATAAAAGAAAATGAGAGACCTGGGGTGTGGATGCTTTATGAAAATCTGATCCATGGTTTCTGTTAGGAGTATTTAAAGTGATTCATTTGAGACAGTGAATTGAAGTTTGGGGAGAGGTAGAACAGGGATACTTTACATTATGGTGCCTACTCTTCCTTTTACTTAAAAAAACACATTTATATAACTATTATGAAACATTAAAATAAGTTCAATGTGTACTATGTTTTAATATGGCTTATTTTCTTAATATATATTTATGATTAGTTAAAAGCTAGACTCAGAGCAATCTAGGCAGGAAATTGCATACAGTCTAAGAAGGCTCATAATTCTGTTCTCTTAGATAAACTGCTTATTTGTGATATTTGTTTTTATTTTAAAACACATTTTTAAATTTTATTTTTTATAAATCACCTTATTGAGGCTCTTACAGCACTTATAAAAATCCATACATCCATTGTATCAAGAACATTTGTACATATGTTGCCATCATTTTCAAAACATTTTATAACAGCTTCTCTAAAAGCACAAACTTATTAAAATTAGACAGATGGGGAAAATTTCTAAGTAGCATGCATATAAGAAACCTTTGAGAAATTTAGTTCTTTTAAAATGAAACAGAGACAACTAGTCCCAGAAACCAACAAGTTTATATCAAATGATCACTTTCTGTATAGAGTACCACTTTGTTTTTTAAGTTAGAAAGTATTGTTCCTTTTGAAAGTGAAAAATAAAAATGCTAATTTATGGTCAGAGTGATTGTTAGCCTTCACTTTTAGCTGGAGAGAGGAACTGTGAGTGTAGCAATTACCCAAATTCAGTAAGTTGCTGTTAAAGGAGAGACTGAACTAATTTGCTATGACTCACACAACTAGCCTATAAATGAAATAGAATGACCTCGATGTTGGGGCTAGCTTGCTTTATTGATTTATATTTTTTTGGTAGAGCATTCAAGCAAGATCCAATTAAAGAAATATAATCACATTGAGATCTTGAAAGAGGACATGGGGCTTCTGAAGTGACAGCTAGAGATTACAGAGGTTAAGAGCATGGGCTCTAGAGCAAGAGCCTCTGTTGCATTAGAGTCAATTCCAATGGTTCCTCTTCCTACAGGGCAGAGTGGACCTGTCCCCGTGGGTTCCCAAGGATGTCATTTCTACAAACGCTTATTAACATATCTTTCTGCTTCAGAGCAACTGGTGGATTAGAATTGTGGATCTTTTGGTTAGCAACTGCATACTTACCCCTTGTGCCACTAGGACACTTCAAGAGGAAGGACAGTGTGGTAGTGGAATATTTATGTCAACTTGATGGTGCCCGTGTAGAGGCAAGAGTGGAGTCTACCTGTCAATCAGATAGTAGTCTGATGATGCTTCCTTGAGGGTATGGCCTTTTGCTAAGGAGAAACTGGGAACTTCCCTCTCTTCTTAATTTTCTCCCCTTCCTCCCTTCTGCTTGCTGAGTCTTTGTGTTTACCCCCAGGGGTAACCCCACATGGGCTGCCAGCTGTTGGTATTGGCCATGTTTCCACTGAACTTGGAGCTATAGGTCTTTGCACGCACGAGCCGTTGAGCTTCCTTTACATTTCTGTCAACAACCTCCAGCTATGAGCCAATGTCTAATATTGGACCCATGGGCCTAAGCTGGACTCAACTGGGATGCTTTTTTGAAATAAAATGACTTAGTGGCATAAAATTCCTTCTTAGACATATATGAATGCCACTGATTTTTGTTTCTCTATATAACCCCAGCTAACACAGGCAGCAAGCTTCAAATTCTCTTTTGAGAACTTTTGCTTCTCTTTCCAAGGACCCCAGGACTGGTTGCAGAGGCTTCTAAGCATTCCACTGCTAGTTTAAAAGGTTGACAATTTAAATGCATCTGTCTCTGTGGACAAAAGACCTGGTGATCAATTTTAGTCAAGATTGCAGCATAAGAATCCCATGGGGCGATTCTACCTTGTACCACAGGATCACCATGAGTCAGAACTGACTTGAAAGTGAACTTGGGCTTTTGTTTTGTTTTGTTTTCTGGTCCACTCTCATTATACCGACTAAATGAGATCGATATCTCCAAGAGCTTGAAAATATGTTTTCTTTCTGGAAATAAAGTGTCTTTGTCATCAAAATAATCAGGATAAAATTAAATTGAGCTTATAGTGTTCACAATGTAATCTTTTCTTCTTCAGGTCAAGAGTAAGCAGGTAAAGACTAACACAATACACTCCCCTTCTTCCTTCACCTTTATTTTGTGAACTCAGAAAACTATGACTCAGGGGTGTAGGCTTGAGTGTCTGCACACATGCTGGCATGTGAGGGGATGCACTCCTAATGATTCTTAGAAAGAAATATTGTACAGCATTTTG
>PVJH01019816.1:0-41947 GCA_004026705.1 Nesogale talazaci
TTGGGATTTTTTAAAACTATATACTTCTATTGGGGGCTCTTGCATCTCGTATCACAATCCATACAATCATCCATTGTGTCAAGCATACTTGCACACATGCCACCATCATCTTATTTTTTTGCAATCATTTTTAAAGCATTTTCTTTCTGCTAGAATTCTTGATATCAGCTCATTTTCCCCTTCAGTCCCCCAAACGCTCTCCCTCAGGAAAATAATATTTTTGTAGAATTTCTTTTTCCCCTCTGCTACCTCCACTTCCTGCGCACCTCTCCCTGCCTCCCCACCTCCTGTCACCATGAGTCTCTGCCTCTTATGGGGTGAAAACCATTTTCCTTCTTCCATCATGTTCTCCTTTGGCTCTTTGAGACTGACTCACCTTGCTGACCGAATGTCTTCCCAAGGCATCCAGGTGAGGTGAGGCAGCTTCATCACTGTCTCTTCTGGATGCCTGCTGTTCCATGGGTAATCCACTTTATGTGTGTCCAACTGTTTATTTGCACAGTCCTCCACAGACCAGCATTTGACTATCAATTTTTGATGTGTGAGGTAAGGCTGTGATAAGCACTGGTGTGCATGTAGCTGTTCCTCTTTGATCGTCATTTTTAGCATATATGCTGAGTTCAATAGAGCCCTGATGGCATCAGGGACACTGATTGACGTTAGGCACAGGTTAGTAATTAAAAGCCATCAGCCTGTCTGATGTCTCCCTTCACCCACTTTTCTGTTCTCCATTCCCCTGGGAGGGAGTTATTGTGATCCGTTCCTCTCTCTGCCCCACCACATCTGACAGTGTAAGACATGAAAAATAATACTAGTTTATCAATTTTCAAGGGTTTGTGAGGGACGGAGAGTGGGGGATATGTGTATGGATTGTGATAAGAGTTATATGAGCCACCAATAAGATGATTTTTAAAAAAGCACCAGCCTGAATGCTGGAGAAAAAGAAGACCCTCCACTTTAGTAGAGAGTTATTCATGGAAACTGCATGGACTATTCTACTTGCCCTAAGTGACATCATTAATATAGACTCAACTTCTTATCAAAGAAATAAATATCCCTGGTCAAAACAGCAAGGTATTGGCACAATGATAGATACTCAGACCAATGGAAAAGAACTGAAAACGCAGAAATAATAGCATCAGCATATAGACGACTGATCTTTGATAAAGACCCAAATAACATCAAATGGGAAGCAGATTCCCTTTTCAACAAGTGGTACTGAAAAATGAAGTAATACCCTTACCTCACTCTGTGCACTAGAATAAACTCAAGGTGGATCACAGACCTTGAAGTAAAACCCCAAACTATTAGAACCATCATAGAGGGAACTGGGACCAACCTGAGAATTTTGGCACAGGGAGTCACAAATAGACAAGTGGGATATATTGAGGATAAAACACCTGTGCACATGGAAAGAATTCACCAAGAAAGTAATATGAGAGTCCATGGACTGGGAAAACATCGTTAGCAATGAAAAATCAGATAAAGGCCTTATTACTAAAATTTATAATACATCGATGCTTTCAAAAAGAGTAAAACTATCTGCCCACCAAGGAGGTGGGCAAAGGACCTGAACAGAAGTTTCACAGAGGCAGAAATCTGAATGTCAAATAAACATATGAGAAAATGTTCCCAATCATTAGCCATAAGAGAAATGCAAATCAAAAGAGCAATGAGATACCACCCAACACCTTCAAGGATAGCCCAATTCAAAAAATCAGAAGCTGTAAGTGTTGGAGAGGTTGTGGGAAAATAGGAACTCTTATCCACTACTGGTGACCTGTAGGTATATATAGCCACGATGGAAACAGATTTGACGATATCTAAAAGAGATAGAAAATGAGCTACCATAAAACACAGCAATCTCCCTAGTGGGCATATAGCCAGTAAAGGCAAGCAGCAAACCACAACGAGACATCTGTGCTCCAATTGCAAAGAGTTGGAAACAGCCCAAATTTCCATCAACTGAACAATGGATTGAAAAGCTGTGGTACCTACATACAATGGAGTGCTATGCATTGCTGAAAAGCAGTGATGAATGCATGAAGCACATCACCACATGGAAAGAAGTGGAGAAAATTATGCTAAGGGAAGTTAGCCAAGTGCAAAAGGACAGGAACAACATGAAACTGCTGAGGTAAGCTTAATTTTAAACAATGCAAAAGGGGTAACGGGAAGAATCTACTGAATACAGAAATGACTGGGGAGAGACCCATGTAGTATAGCAGGGGCAAGACCAAATCCAGAGCTACATATGGTAGCACACTAAGGTGGGGGACGGGGGTGGGGGTGGGGCAGATGGTGATGTGTAGAGAGGGAATGGGGTACTAACCCACCCAAAGGGAGCGTATTTTTTCTGTCTCTACAGGGAAAGAGGGACCAAACTTAAACCCAGTGTTCCAGGATATGAAGGCAGCGTGACGGCATGTCTTGGGGAACCAGTGGAGGGGTCTGAGCACACAACCCCAATCCCAACTCCGATCCCGCCCCTCCCCCAGGGGAGTTTGCATTGAAGGTCAGCACTGACGCCGCAGCTTGGGGAGTGAGATATGCCTAAGCAGAGCACACGAGAACAAATGAAGGGGGAGGAAGAGAGAATGGAGTGCACCCTCGCCCACGGAGCCTTTAGGACAATATTCCCATTCAGAACAGCTGATGCGCAGAGAGGATTTCACTATGAAATATGGCTACCCTCGCTGACCCAAAGTCTTTCAGGGTCACCAATGGAGAAACACGGTGAGGATGATACCCTGTCTGACCCAACCACATCATGGCAAAATGCTAAGGGTGTGCAACAGATCATGGAGCTCCAGATGGAATGCCAGGGATGTACTTTGGGGCCAGGGTGTGGTACCCCATCCGCCTCAACCAGGGAACACTCCTGGAGGTCAATGAACAGACTTTGAACTATTTATAGGTTTTTATATTGTTACTATGTTAATTTTTTACATACATACATATTGGTTTTTGTTGTTGTTGCTATCATTGTTTTATTTTCTCTGGTTGTTTCATTTTAAGATGCCTTTTGGGGGTACAGATAAGACAAACCGGATGAACAGTCTGGAGGCAAAAATGATGGGACTGAGGGTTCTGGGGTAGGGGGCATGGGAGAAGGGGAGGAGTGGGAAAGGAGGCAAGGGAACAAGTGATTCAAAATCAGGGACAAGGTAGGTGTGAGAGGTCCAATAGGGATTGATCAGAAGTAGTGTAACAGAGAGAAAATACTGAAATCCCATGGAGGTTGAGCATGATAGTGGGACAAGAGGAAAGTAAAAGGCAAGAGAGGAAAGAACTGGAGGTTAAAGGACATTTATAGAGGTTTAAATACAGGTATGTCCATAGGTGCATACATTTATATATGATGATGGGGAAATAGGTCAACATGCATATATTTATAGGGTTATTACTAGGACAGCAGATGGGCATTGGACCTCCACTCAAGTACTTCCTCTGTTCAAGAACATTTTGTTCAATCGAATTGGCATTCCATGATGCTCACCTTCTCAACATGTTCACTGAAGACAAATGTGTGCATAAGCAAAGGTGGTGAAGAAAGCTGATGGTGTCCTGCTCTCAAAAGATATAGCATCTGGGGTCTTAAAGGCTCGAAAGTAAACAAGCAGCCATCTAGCTCAGAAGCAACGAAGTCCACATGGAAGAAGCACAACAGCTTGTGGAACCACGAGGTGCCAAAGGGATCAGTTATCAGGTTTCAAGAACTGAAAATCATAATATTGAATGCTCACCTTCCTGATATGATCACTGACGACAAATGTGTGCATAAGCAAATGTGATGAAGAAAGCTGATAGTGCCCAGCTATCAAAAAGTTATAGTGTCTGGGGTGTTAAAGGCAGTCATTCAGCTCAGGAGCAACAAAGCCCACATGGAAGAAGCATACCAGTCTGTGTGACCACGAGGTATCCAAGTGATCCGGTATCAGGCATCAAAGAACTAAAAATTATATCATTATAAATGAGGGGAAGTACAGACTGGGGACCCAAAGTCAATTAATCGGTGAAGCAACATCCCCTTACAGACGGTTTGCAGGGAGGAGATGAGTCAGTCAAGGTACAGTGTGGCAACAATGAAATATGCAACTTTCCTCTAGTTCTCAAAGCTTCCTCCTACCCACTATCATGATCCAAATTCTACCTGACAGATCCAGCTAGACTAGGGGATGTGCACTGGAGTTGGAAACATGAGGAATTTAGGATAGCTATTCCCTCAGGACTAGTGGTGGGAGTGGTGATACTGGGAGGGTGGAGGGAAGGTGGAGTAGAAAGGGGAGACCAATTTCAGGCATCTATATATAACGTCATCTCTGGGGTACAGACAACAGGGAAGTGAATGAAGGGATACATTGGACAGTGTATGATATGAAAAAGTAATAACAATACGTAAATTATTAAAGGTTCATGGGGGAGGGAAGGAAGGGAAATATGGGGAGCTGGTACTGGGGGCCTAAGTGGAGGGAGGATGTTTCGAGAGTATGATGGCAACAGGTGTGCAATTGTGTCCTGCATACAATTGATGTATGTATGGATCGTGATAGGAGGTGTATGAGCCCCCAATAAAATGATTTCTTAAAAAAGGAGGGGGAAAGAGGAGCTTATACCAGGGACTCAAGTAGAAAATATTTGGAAATGAATATAGCAACATGTGTACAGAAATGCTTGATTCAAATGATGTATTGAATAAGAACTATAGAAGCGGCGGCAGCCTGAGCCCCGTGCTGTCTCCGCGCCCAGGTGGGGGTCGCGCGTGGTGCCATCTCCTGGGGACTCGTCTTCAGCCCAAAGCAAGGGCCAACCTGACTTGAGCTCTCCGAGATGACAGAGAAGCTAGACTACGACCTTGAGAAAATTCAGAACAAAATAGCCACAGAAGCCATGCATCTCCATTTCCTTTCATTCATCGAAGTTTTCAAGGAGGCCCTGGATCTGGCCGTGCAGGTGACAGAGAAGATCAGCAAACAAGTCAGCAGCAAGAAATAGCACCAGTGACGACTTGAAAACTAAAAAGAATGGAAGTTTCCCACAAACCTTTTGAAACTCCCTTGTATATCTTTCAACAATTTTAACCTGTTCATCATTTACAGGTTTTAGCCTTATTGACAGCAATTACAAACATCTGTTTGATAGCATGCCTTTCCATGATCCAGGTCGTTTTTTCATCAGCCCTACCCTCCATGTCCACTTTCTCTGTACTGACACTACTAAACATTAATAAACTTTCATATCTATAAAAAAAAAAAAGAACTATAAGAGCCCCCAATAAAATCATGAGGGATTGTGACATGTGACATGGAGTCAATTCCAGGTCATAGCACCCAAGGGAACGGGGGGGGGGGAGGACCACTCTTAGGGCAGCTCTTTCTGCGGATGCGGGGTTTTTCACCCCCAGGAGATGCTGCCGGGTAAGAATCGCCCAATTAACCATTGAGGCACCAGAACTCCTTGGACAGAAAATAGCAGCCTCCAACTCAAGGCAAATGCATTCTCTTGTTTGCACACCAGATGGCAGCGCAGAGCAGACACGGGATTTTCCAGTCAGATAAGCTATTCTTGGTGCTTGTGCTGCCGTCTGGCGGACACACAGGAGACTGCATCATGGTGGGTGTTAAAATAATAAAATCAAAATTAAACTCGGCCATGGAGTAGTTTCTGTTTCATAATGACGCATAGGGACAGGGTAGAACAGTTCCCAATGGATTTTAGAGACTGTAACTCTTTATTCTTTTCTTCTGGTTGTTAGAATAAGTAACCATTTCATTGGTTCTGCTACCCTCTCATTCCTTTTGGAAGCAAGACTAGCAAGTAAGTTTAAATAGGTCTCCTCCACGGGCGATCAAGGGAACATCGGACCGGGTGAGTTTTATATTGTCTTTATGTTTTTTCTGCCTATGTTTCCAATGACCATAATACCTCAGTCAGAACACAGAACAGAGGACGCTCAGTGAGGGTCCTTATTGGTGAAAGTTTCCTTCCGATTTTTAGCACGACTATAGTGAGCTAAAGATGTCTGCTTTTGGACGCTGCAGAGGGTCAGCCCAGTCATGGGTCCTGCCAGCGACCAGCACCCGGAGCGGCAAGGGAGCTGCGCGGAGGCGCCCTGCAGGTGGCCCTGAAGATGGACGTTGCCCCAAGGAGGGAGTGAAGTCCTGAAGAGAAGCCTGTCCCCAAACTCATACCGAGGCAAGCATGGTGCAGCTTAGAGAACCGTCTTCCAGCCGAGGACTTACCCCAGGGAGCTCCGCGCACGCCCACTCGCCCCCCGCTGTCCTGTCATCCCTGACCACAACATCCTCGCTGGAAGGAAGCCCCGGTCAGTGCTCTCCCCGCACCCCCTGGGGCCAGTCTTGGCGATGTCCCCTCTGATGCCATCATCACAATAGACCCTTCATCTGAGAGGAAGCCAGGCTAAGGAGTTTCGGCCCAACCTCTGTCCCCTGTGCCCAGCCTAGGCGCCCGTGTCCCCTCAGGGTTGTGCCGTCCCTGGCTGTATCTCCAATTAGCGTGCAGCGTGGTGGGGTTTGCTCCGTGCTCTGTTCAGGGTTGTGACGGGGAAGGGGGAGAGAGGTAAACAGTGAGTCCTCCGCCCCTGGCAGGTCTGTTTGGTCCTGGCCCTTTCCTGTAAGTCCTCCTGTCCTTCCTCCGCAGGGTCCTTCCCCTCTAACCACTCTGGCCCTACTCCGACCTCGCCCACTCACAGCCCTCCCCGCCAGAAGCCACACAGGTTCCCTCTGTCCCTGCCCCGCCCCTCAGTGGTGTCTGGGCCTTGGGCCACGTGGGTAGGGGGTAGGTGCTATGAGTCAGCCCAGAGAGATCTCTGTCCCCTGTCACCGTTGGGGAGAGGCGGCAGCGGTGGGGTTGAGGTGGGGACAGTGAGTGATGAAGCCTGGGCGATAGGCATCTGGGAATCTGCAGCCTGGGGCTCCAGAGGCCCTGGGTCCCTCAGCTACCTCATCACGGCCACAGGCAGGCAGTGCTGCCGGTCTGGTGTTCCCTGTGGGGTCCAGGCTGGTGCCGAGGTTCCCTGACACAGGCAGGTGGACAGTGGCCTCCTCTGTGCTGCCACCCTGTGCAGATGCCAATGAGTCTAATGGCTTAAGGGCTTTCAAGGGGTCGCCCTTGCATTGCGTTTTGGTAAAGTGAGCCTGTGGAAAGAGGACAGAAGGGGGTGTGATCCTAATATCTGCACCCCTGGAACCTGCCCCCAGGCCGGGGCACCACTGTCAACCTGATCCCTGGTGATCCAAGAAGGGGAACAGTGACTACCACCTTGGCCTTGTGGAGTCAGTGCATGCATGAAGCCTGCTGCTGAAGAAAACCAAAGGTCATTAGATAGGCCAGAAAGCAGAGATCAAAGTGGATTTCACTGGAGACCAAAACCATCTATTAATCAGGTAGTTAAGGCACATGTGAGACAGGCAGAAGTCAAAGAGCTGATCAGAAAATTCCACAGGGCAGGTCGAGAAGAATTACAGTGAAATGTTTAAAACCCTGGCACTATAATAAATTTTTGGAAACCTAGATTTAGACAAACAAAATGCCTGCTATCCCCCAATCTTCTGGAAGAATGGTTTAGCCTTCATGATTAAAACGGACACCTGGAAGTCAATCTGGAAGGACACTATACCTGTGATAAGATTCTATCTATCCAACTTCACGAAAAGCCATTCAAGAAGAGTATTCAACAAATTTATGCACCTACAGAAAGCAAGAGATCAAGACACTAAACAATCCTACAAAAGGGTGTACACAGAAATTGATCAAGCGTGTGATCCGGAAGTGATTGATCAACTTGATAGTAAGTAGAATGCAATGATTTAGAAAAGAGGAAGGAAGAGTATTTGGAAGAGAGGAATTTGGTAAAACAAGCAGAGCTGGGGATCCCATGACGGAATTACTCGGGCCCATGACTTGATCCTAGAGATTTTCTTTTTTTTTTTCTTTTTTCCTCCAAGGACACAAATGGTGATCGTGCACCTCTACAGATGGAACAGAGGGGAATCCTAGTGACGTCATCTGTGGGGAGAATAGAGAGAAGCTGAAGCACAGTCTCAGCAGCGACAACCCGGCCACTGATGGACTTTGGAAAAGACCATCATCTCTGGTGTGTATGTTCAGGTTTAAACTAGAGAAACAGCAAACAGGGCCAGGACAACCCACATATAATCTTGAATGGTTCGCACATGTATTGGGAGAACATCGCAGGAGTAGTATCATGCCATGAACAATAATAACTGAAGACTTGATACGACATTGAGAACATTGTAGTTGAAGAAAACCAGATGTTGGTATATACATAGGACAGAAAGCAAAGATCAAGGTGGATTTCACTAGAGTATGAAATCTTCTATTAATCAGGTAGCTAAAGCACACGTGAGACAAGTGGAAGTCAAAGAGCTGAATAGAAAATTCCACAGGGCAGTGACAGAAGAATTACCATGAAATGTATAAAAACCTGGCAGTATAATAAATTTCTGCAAACCTAGATTTAGACAAACAAAAGGAAGAGAATGTTTGGCATGTGTCAACCTGAATGAACTCAAGAAAAAAAAATCATGCCTACAGCTAGAATATTGAAAGATTCCATGAGGCAAACATTAAACAATACAAGAGACTCAAAGGAATCTGGAAGGAATACAAGGGATTCACTGTATCCCCCAAAAGATTGTGGTCTTTCCAACATTTCATAAAGTATTGCGTGTGGGACAATAGTGCTGGTATTGAAGGAAAAACTTCAAGTTTCACCGAAAGCATTTCACAAAAAATATGAGGGTCTAGGAAACTCAGGGACTGTGGATTGAAGTGTATTAACCAGCTGAGGCAACCCCGGAAGCAGCTAGGCTTCTCACCAGGAAGCACTAAGAGATAGCTGCTGGGTCACATGACTGCAAGTAATCCCTATCTATACCCATGCCAAGAAAGGGGACCCACCAGATTGCTCAAAGGACAGTACAGCATCAATAATATCACATACAAGTAAAATGTTGCTGAAGAGCCCACAACTATGATTGCAACCTGTGCAGAGTCACCAGATGTTCAGGTCCTATTCACAAAATAACTTGGTTCAAGGCATATCAATTATAATGTTACAAATATCTCCGTTAAAAGCAGAGAATACCTGCAAGATGATGACTTGTGCATGGATCAGGAGACTGTGTTTTGAACAGAACAAGGACCACAACATGGTTTAACATGAGATGATTTATGTGTCATTACTGAATCCTCTGACCATATTTATTCAGTCCATACACTGGACACATCAGAGAAGTAGGTTTAGTAGCTAGAGTGTGCATGTGAATGGATGTGGCCACAGAATTGGGGGATGGTAAGCATCTGTTTTCTTTGTTGGGGAATGACAGTGCCACCCAGAACAGCTGAGTCCGTCCCAATATATACACATTATCACCACCATCAAGACAACATTCACACATGTTGGATGTCTGGACTGTGGATAATGGATGACATTTGTCTTCAGTACTTAGTCTTCACCCACAGTCTAGCTCACCAACCCTGGGAGAGCCCCTACCCTCCTCGTAACACATCTTGGTCTTTCCTTCCTCCCCTCCATCCTCTCCATCAAAGTCTCCCAGACACATGCCTGTCCTTCCCACAACCTGTGGGACTTAAATGAATAAAAAAGTAATCAACAGTATACCCTCATAATGTGCGTCTGGGGTCGATACCAATCTGGATTTCTCCACAGCTTCCTCTGAGGACTCCCCAGGGACTTAAAGGTTGTTAGCACATTGTCAGCAACAGCTGTATTGAGAGACCTGGATTTTATGGGACCTCCTCTTTCAATTGGAAACTTGTCTTCTCCGATATTCTTCCCATAGTGACAGGGTGTGTGGTGGTCATGTGCTTATATTAATTTCATGATTGAGATGTAGGGGTGGAGTCTAGCCTGTTAATCTAGAGATAGCCATGGCGTAGCCAATGAGGCCTCTGTGTGGGCATGGCTTTCTCCTGATATGTCTGGGAAATCTCGCAATATTTCCCTCGTGGAGATGAGAAGCTATCTCAACAGTTGTTTGGGGGTTAGTCTCAGAGAAAACAAACTGCAGACAAGACAAGATGGCAGTGTCCGAGAAGCTGGAGGAGCCAGAGGAGTGGCCACACAGCCTTGCTCTGCTGGAGCCAGACCTCTGCAATTGGAGAAGCCACCTGGAGACCCCTGCCAGCACTGAGTTGCTTCTACCGTCACTGGGTGCTGTTGATGGACCCTGAACCCTGGAAGCAAGGAGCCATGAGGGGCTCCTGCCAGCACCGGGACTCTGTACTCACTGGCCTGTGACTTCGTGAGTCGGAAGATGACGTTATAGACTGGTATCGGGCATATGGGCTAATATCGGACTTAAGACTTTGTACTGGACTGGGTTGGGATGCTTTCTTAATGTCCTATTCCTCTTATATATAGACCATACCCTTATATCCATATGCATGTCTATGAGTTTGTTTCTGTAGTCTACCTGGACTAACGCAGGGTACTTACTGTTGCTGACTTCTTTGATGCTCTGTTTTTCAGTTTGTCGTTTTTAATGTTGTTCAAGGACAGATTGCACCATCTGCTCCATATGGAAGTGAAATGAATGCAATTGCAGTGAGAGGCAATGGGGACTGGGAAGCAGGGGGTCATCGTATGAACTGTATGGATTTTCAGGGGATGTGTGTCAGGCAAAGATAGGGGCAGCGCCTTAACAGGAGAGAGTGAAAGAAAAAGTAGGAGAAGGAGCAGGAGAAGGTGAAGGGCAAAGAAGAGGAGGCTGGATGAGGAGAGTGAAATTAGAAGGAGGAAGAGGAGGAGTAGAAGGAAGAAGAGGAGCGTGAATAAGGCAATCTGACCTTGTTCTTGTCTTTCAGTCCTCTCTTCATTCTCAACCGGTCCTAGTGATGGTTTGAATTTTCCACTTTGCCTGTGTGATCCTTATCTATCGGAGACTCCTGTGACATCTCAATCATGTCTGCATTCTCTTTCACTTCTTCCCTTCTGGAAGCCACAGTGAATTGCTTCCAGGTCTCTTGATCTCCTTAAACCCACCCTCTGAGGCAATGAGGACCAAAGCAGTTTAGCTTTATTTGGTTGGTCGTCATGGCAACGCCCTCAGCCAATGAGATTGCTATAGAGTCTCTTACATCACAGAGCACCTCTCCCATAGCACCTTGCAGGAGGAGACGGGACTTCAGAGAGGTCAAAATGCATGACTTGAGAGGGAGAACGTTCTCCTATGTCATTTGAAAGGCTCCCTCAAACTGGGGTGGGGTGCCTGGAAAAACAACTGTCTATTGCCAGCTCTGTTTTCTTTGGGATTGAGTTTACCATACACACCCGCTTGCACTGGTCCAATCCGAGCCCTTCCTTTCTTCTTTAATTAAATCATTTACTGGGGCTGCTACAAGTCTTATCACCATTCACACATACATCCACTGTGTGAAGCACTTCTCTACATGTGTTTCTCTCATTGTATTCAAAACACTTGCTTTCTGCTTGAGCCCCTGGTATCCGCTCCTCAATTTTGTCTTCCTACCCCACTCCCCCTCCCCCCATGAACCTATTATAATCTATAAATTATTAATTCTGTCATTCTTTATTCTCTCTTCTTCTTGGGTAATTTAAATTTTCTTTCTTTGATTTAAATCCAAGTGATCTATACCATCAAGTACTGTGTTAGTCGGGTAAACTAGAGAAACAAATTCATAGACACACATATGGATATAAGGGAAAGGTTTATATACAAGAGGAATGGGACATTGAGAAAGCATCCCAACCCAGTCCAGTTTAAAGTGATAAGTCTGGGGCTGAGCCCTGGTGGCGTAGTGGTTTTGCGCGGGACTGCGGCCCACTGGGACGGAGGTTCAATTTCAGCAGTGGGGCTGGGCCTCCTATTCCCACCACCGGAGAGCAGTGATCCACCCCCCCAAAAAAAAATAAAGTGATAAGTCTGATATTAGGCCATATGTCCGATACCAGTATATTAAGTCTCCTTCTGATTCACGAAGTCATAGACCAGTGGGTGCAGAATTCCGGCTTTGGCAGGGCTCCTCGTTTCTGGGGCTCAGAGTCCATCAGCAGTATCCATTGGTGATAGAAACATTTCAGTACTGGCAGGAGGCTCTCTGTGACTTTTCCAGCTTCAGAGGTCTGGTTATATTAGGGTAAGACTGTGTGGCTTCTCTTCCAACTCTTCCAGTTCCTGAGATGCTGCCATCTTGTCTTGTCAGTCCAGTGACTCCCAACAAGTGGGAAAAAATGTCCTCTCATCTCCACCAGGGAAATACCGTGAGACTTCCCAGAAGTCTCAGGAGAAAGCTTTGCCACACGGAGGTCTCATTGGCTACTCAATGGCTATCTCCAGATTGACAGGCTAGACTCCACCCCTATATTTCAATCATGAAATTGACATAGGTACTTTCTATTTGCTGTTTTAATATCATCACATGATTGCAGATGAGTTTCTTCTTCTAGATCAGCAAATATCAGAGCACTTTTCTTATATGGCAAGTTTTGTCTACATCAGAGAATTTCTTCTTTAAATTTTTTGCAGTTTCTTGCAAATGTGGTCTTTGAACCTGAGATGTAATGTCTTCCCCTTCATTTTGTCTCCTTTTTTTGGTTACTTCTTGAGGTGCAGGTACATACACAGGTCGAACTAGAGATCCCAAAGAGCTGAGAAGGGACGCAAGGCTCAGGGCAGGGTCTGACTGTGTAATAAACTACCGGCATCCTGTCTTACTAGACAGACTCCACTCACATTCCTGCGGGAGCTGTCCTTAGAGTTCTCTCCCTGGTAGACATTTTTAATTTTCTTACTTTTGTTCATGACTTCCAAGGCCATTCTGACTCCCAAACCTACCAAATAGTCATGGCACGTGAACCCCCCACCTCTGAAGCTCATTTGGACACATGTAGCAGAGTCACTGAATTTGCTTCTCTAGTCGCCTGGCCAAAACCAAGGACAGTGACTAGGTAAACTTTACACCTTTTTTGTTGTTGCCTACATCTTTGAATATTTGACCCACAAAATATTTCAGCATCGTAACTCAAGGTTTGGATTTTTTTCCCCTTGATTCCTTTCCGTTTAAGACATCTGGACATGTGTGCGCCTCCTGTTTGGCTTTCCAACATAAGTCCTTCGCACACTTCATTATAAAATTTGACTTTGTCTTCTCTTTCATCAGTTCTTCCGTTGGCTTTAGCTACTGTCTGATTGAGAATGGGGTTCAGAGTCTCTTGGTTTGCAGATGAAGATTGAGGGCTGTGACAAAGCCAACCCCTCACAGTGGCAACACTGGGGAGCATCATGAAAAGGAAAGACTGGATTGTAGTTGTCAAGGATTTCATCGTGCTTGGAAACTGTATTAGTCTGGGTGGACTAGAGGAACAAATTTCATAGACACGCATATAGATATAAGGATAAGGTTTATATACAAGAGGAACAAGACATTGAGCCCAGTTCAGTTCAAAGTCATAAGTCCGATATTAACCCACATGCCCGAAATCAGTCTATAGAGTCTCCTTCCGACTCTGGAAGTCACAGGTCAGTGGGTGCAGAATCCCAGCGCTGGCAGGGTCTCCACATGGCTCCTTGCTTCCAGGGCTCAGGGTCCATCAACAGCAGAAGCAACTCACTGCTGGCAGAGGTCTCCATGTGGCCACCCCAGCTTCAGAGGTCTGGCTCCATCGGGGGCAAAGCCGTGTGGTCTCTCCGCCAGCTCCTCCAGCTTCTCGGACACTCCCAACTTGTCTTGTCCGTGATTCATCCTCTCTGACACCAGCTCCCAACAACTGGGGAGATGACTTCTCATCTTCACAAGGGAAATACCACGAGATTTACCAGATGTATCAGGAGAAAGTCATGCCCACATAGATGCCTCATTGACTAATCAATGGCTATCTCCAGATTAATAGGCTAGACTCCACCCCTACATTTCAATCATAACATTAACATAAGCACACGACTGCCACAGAAACACAATCAATGCTTAGGACAGCAGGATTCCAGAGATCAAATGACATTACACCATTCAAATCTGCTGCAGGAGATTTCTCTGGCCTTGAAGAGAAAGGATGCTGCCAGAGGGCTGAGGTCCCCCTGATGCAGCTGCTGGCCTTCTCACTGTTTTCATGTGCACATGAGAGTTTGACATGGAGGAAGACCAAAGGGGCGTCCACACAAAGGCACCATGGTGCTTGTGAAGACTGTTGGCCTCACTGAGCGACAAGCCCTTTTGCAAATTCGAATCATCTTAATGCTTCCCCTTCAGTCAGACTAAGTTAACTGATTTGGAATGATAGCAAACCACCCATAAACATGTCCTACTCCACACGCATGACTGGCACACACTCAGCACCAGCAGGAATGACTTACTGACCATCATCTCACTGCATCGATGGGAACATTTTGAAGGAAACTTTTAAGCGTATGGACCCTCCCTGGCTGCCCTGCTTCATTCTCTTCATTAAAGAGCATGGTCATTGAAAACACACCAGACAAACGGTTCCACTGAAACTCAGTAGAAGACATTGATTTCATTTGCTGATGAATTCATAAGTCTGAGCCACCTCCATGCCAGTGGAAGGCGTCCTAACCAGTTGAATGGTTACACACCTAAAAGCACCACCAGGATGCATTCCCATGTGTGTTCTCAAGATGGCAGCAGAGGACGGAGTACAGCAACTTGGCTGGCATTTCCCACATCTGCACTCTCCTACCATTCATCAGAGTTTAGGACTGTGTACATACCTTGAGCTGAATGCCCTCCCCCCGCCCCCAACAGTGTTGTTGGCTCTTTGTTTTTGTTTCTGAGTGTGCACGGATCCTTTATTTCTGGAGAGACCCTGCTCAGAGCAGCAGAGATGGTACAGACCCCTCAGGGTCAGGGTTCAGGCTGAGGGCTTCATCTTGGTCTTCAGGTTCTCCAGCATCTCAGTGGGATGGGTGTGACAAGTGTCTCTCTCTGTGGAGCAGTGGGCTCCTGAGACACTGGGGGGGGGGGTGTTGGGAGCCGTAGCTGTTACCCTGCCCCCTAGGCATGAGAGCTTGACCTTTGCTCAAGCAAGGATGTCTGCCTAAGATTAGCTGACCGTCAGAGAATTGACTCACCACCAATTGTTCCAGCACCAGATGACCCAACTGCAAGATGAACTGCCTGAAAGTTACCTTTGCTAACCCCTCCCTCCCTGTTCCTTCCTTATTTGCCCTCTGCTTTAAAAGAGACTTACAGAAAAATAAAAAATGAGACCTTGACAAGATTCTGCTTGGTCTCGCTCCTTTTTCTCACCCGTTTCTCTTTCAGGCTGGATCCTCCTCGCCCCCACGAATAACTGAGTCCCGCGGGATGGGACGGGGGGGGGTCCTGAGGGAGCAGACCAGCAGGACCCCTCTGCCTGTGGCACCTCTCTGTCTTCTGGGTGACATCCAGGATGAGCTGGTTGTTCCCAGGCAGGGCCTGAAGGATCTCTGCGCATCTGCACAGGCTCAAGGTTGACCTTCGGGTTCTTGGCCAGCAACGGGCACACCGTGTTCCCCTGGGGGAGGGAGGGGGTGTTCTCCGTGCAGAAGACAAGGCAGATTCGGTGGCCGGTGTCCCTCACAAGCATCTCGTTCTGATTAACCTAGTTGATTTGCTGCTCCGCGGGGTTCTGGGTTTTCTGGATAAGGATCTTCTTCGGCCCACACTTGTGCTTCTCCCGCTTGGGAAGGAGGAGAACCTGGTGGACCTGGGGGTGGGTGCACCTCATCGAGGAGCACTCTCAGGGGCTGTCTCCCTTCCCCAGGGGGGCCTGGATGTTGGTGGCCTTCATCACGGTCTCCCAGGTCCCTGCCAGCTCTGGGTCATTCGCGACGTGGGAGGTAAAGAGGTCATGGGTGCTCCGATGAGGGCCAGGCCTAGGGCGATCAGGAGGCACTTCATGGTGGAGGCAGGGGTGCACTTCTGTACCGCAGGGAGGGGGAAGGCAGAGGCAGTAACCGCCCCCCCCCGACAAGTTTTATTGACACATAATGTGTGCATCATATAATTGAAAAGTTCCATCATATCAAGAGGATTTGTACAATCACCCCCACATCTGCCTTAGAGTACCCCCCATCGCAAACTCTCCTGTAAAATGAATCTAGTGCAACAAGAACCAGTCCTCCTGCTCCCTCCCCTGCTTCTTTATTTAACCCCCAAATCATTTTCCCTCCCTGTCACCCCTACCTCACCCCTCCATTCCCTATAACACTTTGTTCTTATCATTAGACATACACCACACCCCTGTGCTTCACAGCTGGGAAACCCGACAGAAAACAATGTAAAAAAGGCTATATTTTGTTCAAGGAGCTCTGGTGTCTCAATGGTTAAGTGGGAGCTTCTGACCCAACAGCAGCTCCTGAGGGGGAATCACCTGTGACCTGTCCCCAAACTGCAGCCTGAAGGGACATCTCTGCCCTGTTACCTTGGGTGCCCTTCGCTGAATTAAATTGAGAAGTCACACCTATAAACAAACTGTTCTTTGGAACATGCATCTTGACCATAAAGATGACTGTATATCCATAAAGAAAAAGGGTATTGGGGGGGGGGAGGTCAGGAAAGTAACAAATTGAGAGATGGTGACAGTCATATTATGAAAAAGGCTTTTCATTCCCCACAGATGATGGAAAAAACAGGTGCCGACACAAGAGGGAAGTGTGTCCCCCATTTGAAAGGTTCACTAATCTGACTGTCTACACCCAAGGTATCCTGAGCATTTCGTTCCCCGTGTCTCTAGATGCTCCTTGATACCGTGCGCTGTAAAGGTTGCAGGTGTTTAACCTGTGAGCACATCACAGCGTAGTTAGCTGAAGGGACGGCTCATTCGGGCTGCTTTTCCCGTCTTTAAATTATAAAAGCTGAAGGAGAGCTTCGTCGTGGAGGAACACACCCCAGAGGACATAAACAAGGCCATCCACTCCTATCTGATTGCTAGAGCAAAGCGAACTTTCGGTCTGAAGGGTACAAAGCAGGGGAAAGGGGTCACTGACCAATGAAGGGGAAAGAGGATGAAATATCCAAAAAAGACACATTATTTTAAACAGACACATTATTTGCAATTCCCTGGTTGCACTAAATGTGTCCAGGAGTGGCTCGAGGAGCCCAGGGTTCCTAGACTACCCCTTGTGCAAGTCTGAGGGTCCTGGGGGTGGTTTGCCTCAGTACTTGCTTGTCAGCGCTGAGAGAACTCACACAGCAGAAACACTTTGTGATTCCGCCTACTTTTCAGGGGAAGGGAAGTTTCAAGTGTCACACTCTCAGAAAGTGCACACTATCCCTGGATAGTGTTCAAGGCCGCACAGCGGGGCTGGAGAACATCTGAGACTGAAAGGGGTCTTTTTCAGAGAAACTCGGGAAAACCTGGAAGGATTTCTGGAACAGGAGCGTGGAGCCCGCCTGGGGAGGCAGCAGCAGAAGCCAAGAGCAGGGAATTCCAAGAGAGCCAAGGGAATACTGGTCCAAGAGGACCTGCAGTGCTTAAGCACCCACACCTGGCAGAGATCCCCCTTGGCCCTGCCGAGAGCACCTGAACTCGAGAGAAGGCCCGGCCTGCCCTGGCACTGCTTTTATCCCCTCCTTTCCCCACTGGCTGGGGGGACCTGGTGGAGGGTATTGATCGACCTTTTTGGCAGAGTTTAGATAGTCTGATGTCATATGGCTGGTGGCTCGGTTCATGTGCCCAGCTTGGCTGCCACCTGGGCCTCAGGGGATTGGGTCTGAGCATGTTCGGTTCTGGATTTCCCCATAGGTACCTAAGCAGTATGCCTGATTTCTTCCCAACTCCTTTCTCATGGCCTGGACAGCTAAGTTTTGTTTAACACAGACATCAAGAGGAGACGACCCCCTTTATCTCTAATATGGCTGTCTTTAAGAAGCAATGACAAGGATGAAGTAAAACTTAAAGAAAATGAGCTAACATTTGATTTTCATTTCTGACGGATTGTGAGAAGTCTACCTGTTCTTTAAAGGTTTTATTTATAGAGAAGGGTCAGAGTTCACACAGGAAGAACAATCTATCAATCCAAGGAATATCACTTTACAGGTGGAGTCTCGTGACAACTAAGAAGAGAATTGTGATCATTAGAGAACCAAGTTCAAGGATCATCTCTGTGTGCTGGGGACTCCTGAGAGGACTGCTGACCCCGGGATGCTGGTGGGTGGGTGGTGTAGGAGGGTGGCCATGGGACAGGGTCATGGCTGTTGCCTAAGGTCCTGGACAGTTTCTCAAGCAGGTACTACCTCGGCTCTTCGCTTAGATATCCTTCTTGAGCCTGCTTTTTCGTCCAAGTGGGTTCTTATGAAGGACAGGACAAATTTCAGGTTTGACATTCTCAAAGAGGTTCACAACTAGGCACCAGCAACTTCATGGAAAAGAGCAGCCATGCATGTGGAACTTGGGGGAGGGGGTGGGGGCACGTAGATCCAAGAAGCTCAAGAACCCTAGAGGGTAAGAGGATGCAGGCCCAGAGACTGGGCATGGAGCAGGCCCTGAGGCAGGCACAGGTGGCCCACACAGGGGAGAGAGACCCTCCCCATCACCTGCCACTTGGATAGTGACCAGGCGTTCCACTTTTTAACAATTTAACAACATCCTGCGGCATTTAAAAATTAGAATAAATATATTACAATACTATTTTTGCATTCTATGAACATTTTGCTCCTCCACATAGACCACATTTTTGGTGTGTGAGCATCACTACCTCTGGTGGTCATGTGCACTGCTCCTGAGAGCCACCGCTGGATTTGAACCGCCAAGCCCGTGGGCTGCAGTTCCGTACTCAACCACTTATGCCACCAGGGCTCAGCCCTAAACCAAATTTTTAATCAAGAAATCCCTCCACCACCACCACCACCCCACTCCACCCCACCCCCCGGTCAATGGTGTTCCGTTTAAAATCTGGTCAGGAGCCAGTTAAGAGACAGAGGCCTTCCCACAGCCGGGGAATGTCAAGCCTCTGTTGGGGAGGCATGGTTGATGGCATTGGTTGACCACATGACCTAGGTTAAGCCCCCCTGGGTGAGGTCATGAGCCTGAGCCTACTTTGGACTGCCCAGGTATTCTTCCCACTTGTCTTGGGGGCTTGAGCTTGGGGTTTTCATAGGTGTCTAATCATGGCCTGATTTCTTCCCAACCTCCGTTATGGGGATCTGTGCAGACATGGGAGGGACAAACCCCTGTTCCTAAATCTAGCTTCCTAACACATTTCCCCACTGAAGGAGTATGGGCCCCAATTTTTGCAGTACTGGGCAATGACACCACTCTCAAAGTCTGGTTCCTTGTCAAGGGGCTGCTTGTATTTATACGCCATGAATTAATAACTCTGGTAAACCTGGAACTCTGGTTAGCCCTGGCCATCTGTCTTCTTGTGCAAATTGTCTGTCTGGTTGTCTGTCTTTTGGTGTATGTGCATCTTCACATCTCCCCAGCTCTCTGTCATTTTATTCTTTCTCTTCCTCTTCTCCCTCCTGGAGACTGGGCTGCTGGCTCTTAGCCTGGTAGTCAGAGCTGACTAATTGGACTTCTGGACAGAAAGATTTCTTTGGGCTATTGTTGTCTTTCTGTTTGTTGTTTAAATTCACTAAATTCACTAAATTTAAATTCACTAAAATTTAATCAGGGGAAAACAGTTTTGATTGATAAATTTAAAACCTCTGTGTTTTTTTTTTAAAGAGCATTGCATGGTTTTAACCACAAACCTGGGATTTGGAAGGACTACGTGAATAAATCATTTATTTAACCTGCCTGGGCACTTGGCAGAAGTCTAAGCGTCAGGAGGTAGATTGTTTTTGTGCTTGTGATTTCGTTTTTATTGTGAAAATGAATGACAATTTTAAACAGCTTATATAAGAAAAGTCTGGTTTGGTTTTCAGTTTTTCTGGCTTACTTTTTTGAACTATGCTTTGCATGTTGCCTCCAAAGATCTTTGGCCTTTAAAATATTTTGTTGTATATGTTTGCACTGTCGTTTTCAATGGATGATGCATGAAGCGCTGTGTCTTTGTGGCAGGACTATCACCCAGAGGTTTGGGAAGTGGAATGTGTTTTTAAATAGGTATTGCATCTGTGCTTCTGAGAAACACATTATAAGTTCAACCTGTAGAAGGAGTTTTTCTTTACTTCTGTCTATTTTTTTTCCTGGTAGTTGTTTATATTTTCTCTTTTCTCAGAAGGGAATTGGTGGTTTTTAACTCAGAAAAAAATATGTAGGTGTGTCTTTACATCGAATTACAGCCTTAGGCTGCAGTTCAGGTGAGCACCTGAATGATTTCGTGGTAAGTGGAATTTCCCTGCTATTTGGTGGCATGTACGGAGAGGGTTAAAAATCAGCTCAAGTGACCACCCTGTAAACTGTCTCCTCTTTCCCTTTAGAATGCAGCCTCATTCATTTTTGATTAATTTTCCCGGTAACTGGGGGGGGGGTAACTTCTGGCTCCTCAGTGGCTGGTTTCTGTACAAGAGCATTCTGCCCCTGCAAAATACCCTCTCCCAGCCAGCGGCTCCGGTGTTCCCTGTAACACGCCTGCTTCCACCTGCACTCCAGGATCCCTTTGTAAAATAAAAAAAATTCTCTGTTGTGCCTTCAACCATCAACTGAAGTTTCTTGAGCAAACCTCCCCTGCCTGTGTGTCCAGAGCAATGAATAACCGAACCCAGCTGAAAAAGAGGCAGAGTGGTAAGAGGGACCAAACATACAAATTTAATACCACCCCGTCTATGCCTATTCATAGTGACCCTCTAGGCAGGTTGGAATTGCCCCAGGGAGTTTCTGATTCTGCAGCTGTTTATGGGACAAGAAAGACCCATTTTTCCCGACAGCAGTCTACTGAGGAGCACCTGGTGGTTTTGAACTGCTGACCTTGCAGATGGGTATCAGCCAAATACAGAACCACTAAACCACCATGGATCCCTGGGAGCGGGACCCAACCAAATTCCAAACGTACTGACTGCCCTAAAGTTCATGCTGCCTCATCGCAATGCTGGAGGGCCAGGGAGACGCCCCCTGTGACTTTCTGAGACTGACCCTCTGTGTGGGAGCAGTAAGCCCAGTCTTTCTCCCGGGGAAGTCGAAATGAGCAGCAGGACTCAGAACCACTGTGCCACCAGAGCTCTCTGAGGGGACAATGAGTGCCAAAATGGCAGGAAGCTTGAAGGATGGGGCAGGTGTTCCCCCCAGACTGTTGGACATTGTCCTGGGCCACTTGACACTGCTGATGATTTTCCTCCCACCTTATTAAATTAGAGAAGGTCAGATGCCACCGCTGCATCATTTATTCTTCGTAGTCACAACTCGTTTTATAAGGCATTATGTCCACTGTAGCAAAACAGATCGTTATGGGTTTCTGTCAAGTCAGCTATGTCAAGTTTCTCAGTGGCTTAAAAGTTAAGGTCTGGTTAGCCCCCAAAATGAGATCTCCTTGAGGATGTGCTTTTTGAGGTTTTTAAAGATCATTTTATTGGGGGCTCTTACAACTCTTATTCACATATGCATCTGTTGTGTCAAGCGCTTTTGTACATTTGTTTCATTGTTTTGAAAACACTTGCTGTCCACTTGAGGCTCTTCTATCAACTCTTCATCCCCCATCCTCTTCCTGCTTCCCTCTCTCTCTCTTGAAACCCTAATAATTTATAAATTATTATTATTTTGTCATGTCTTACACCATCTGACATTCCTCCTCAGCTGTCCGTCCCCCAGGGAGGAGGCCAAATGTAGATTCTTGCAATCTGTTCTCCCTTTGTTCCCCACCTTCCCTCCACCCTCCTGTTATCTCCCCTCTCTCCACTGATCCCAAGGGGTTCTTCTGGCCTGAATTGCCTATGTCTCTGGTGTATCCTCGGATCCAGTTCAATTTGAGTGAGAAGAGGATATGATGGGGGTGGGGGATGGCAGCGAGAAAGAATTCAAGAATCAGGGGATGTGTTTGAGTTCAGAAAAGATACCTCTTTCAACAAATGATGCTAGTACAACTGGACTAAAGTGAGCAAATGACAAACGAAATTCCACCGCAACGTGGACTTCACATACTACTCAATAATTTACTCAAATTAGAGCACAGACGTAAAGTGCAAAACTGCAAAAGTATTCCAGGAAAAAATTAGGAGGAAATGTTCCAGATCTAGTTCTGACACTTGACAGCTAAGAAAGAACAACAAAATGCAATTTAAATTTTGAATTCGTGGAAATAAAAAATGGTGTGCTCTTCAGATGCCCATAAGAAGAGGATGGGGTGGGGGCGGAGTTCTTTGGGAAGAAACAACCTATCTAACAAGGGCTAGTATCTGAAATATAGTTTTAAACTTTTTAGGATCACTACCTAAGAGGGAGCTGATCTCATATCACTTCTAAGATTAGACAAGATCAAGCGCATTCAGGGCAGTATAGTCGTAGACTTCATATCCCTTAGAATTGCTTCTTACTGTTATAAGAAATAGCGGGACCCTCCCTGAGTGCACCATTCTGTAGTCTAGCCATCAGTGGATGAGTGATCCAGTTCTTCAAACAATGCAAACAGAATACCATCAAAAGGCAGTTCACTGGACCGGATCTACAGGTGACAAACAGGCTTCTGACAAGATGAAGCATCATTTCCCAATCAGGAAATGCAAATAAAAATGCCATGTTCACTCAGTGAACAAAATGAAAAGCAGATCCACTACCCATGCAGGTGATTCCAATACATAGCAAGCTGACAGAGGTTCCCAGCCTGTTCATCTTGGTGTCAACAGACAGCTTCATCTCTCTTCAGCAGAATGGCCAGTCACTTTGTTCACCAGCCACTCTAGTGGTTCGCAGCTCTATAACTAACTCACTGCACCACCAGATTCCTCTAAACCCACAATCTCACTCCAGCTAAATCCACTCTGACTGCAGCGTCCCTGAGCGATCCATGTTGCCATTTAAAAAATGAGAACATAAACAGAATTGTGGAGTATATAATCTTTGTGGGATTTTATTTTGCTTTTTTTTCCATTCAGTGTAATTTCCTGGCTCTTCATCCAAGTTGCCACAAGTAGAGGTAGTTCGTTCTTTTTCATTCCTGACTAGTAGTCCATGGTATAGCAGTTATCATGGGTTGTTCATAAAGATTCGCCCATGGGAAGATATTTTTGCAGTTTCTAATTGGGTTCTCTTTTAATAAAGTTGCTGTGAGCTATTGTGTGCAGTTTTTATATTGACATGTTTTCATTTCCTTGGGATGAATACCTAAGCTTGAGTTTACTGATTCATATGGTAACTGCATCATATTCTCGTAAGAAACTGCTTGTTTTCCAGTGTGCCATTTTACATGTTCATTATCGCTGTGTTTTTGATACACTTTCTCCATATTTTATATTACCTGTCCTCTTGAATTTTTTGTTTTGTTTATAATTGCATCCTCCCCACCCCCGTACATCCATGGAGAGCAGAGAGTGGTCACAGAGGCTGATCTCACCTGCAAAGAGCAAAAAGGGTCAGCAGATGGTGGCTCCCTGCTCTGCAGGTCTGTGCCCCCCATCCCGCTGCCCCTCAACTCATTGCCCCACTTGAAATGACTGACAGCAAATTATGGCTGTGCTTCTCATGTCAAAGCTGCTGGGTTGGGCTTCAGCAGGGAGGGCACATGAAAGGAAATAGAAACGAAAAGAAATAATTTTTGTCAGAATTAATAGAAATTGAGTGAGCACTTGGCTTGCAGCAACCATAGAATTAATAGAAATTGCTCAGGGGGGTTATAGGACCCAGAGAAACTAGTCAAAGGGCGGTAGCCCCAACTTTAATGGAAGCCTTAAAAGAAACAAGTCAGAGCTCTCAGAAGTCGATGAAACCAAAGACAGTTAGGATTCAGAACAAGTGACCCTTGGGAAGGAACCAAAGTGCATAGAATAATAATAAGAAAAACATTGAGTAATCATCATCAAATATTGAAATCTTTGCTCAATCAAGGGCAAAGTTGTGTTATATTTCAACAGATAAGGGACAGTATGCATGACTCTCTCTTTGGTGTGTCAACCTTCAGCAGGTTTTCTCCAGAGAGTGCCGCACAGACAGTCTCAATCAGAGACCTAAGGATCTTGCCTAAGACTCCTGAATGTAGGCTTCCAGCCCCACTGGCAGTGCCTATTAGCTCATCTAACGTAAGTGCACAGTGCTCTGATTAGGCTGACATTCCTTACCCACCTGTACCGCAAGTGGCTAAATAGCATTTGCCAGAACGTGTGGTTTTCACCAATGACACTCAACGAACTCCAGGACCATGTGAAGATGGGGGAAAATCCACTTCCTCAACAAGAAGCCTTGAACTTTACTTGGGTTGTAACTCTTTTCCATTGTGTGTGATGTCCACAAAAGCTAAAATTCAAGTGTAAATATCTTGGTTATTTGTTAAATGGACTAATAGATTTTTGTCCCTAGCAGGAGTAACTTTTGCTAAATATAAAAATAATACTACACAGCTCTTCAAAGAAAATAATAAAATTTGTAATGTTTTAATTTGGATGATACTACATTTTCATTACCCTGAACAGTGGGACCTGCAAACATTGCTTGTAACTGCACTTCCAAAGGTCAGATAAAAGCCCCCTGTTTGCTCAATTGTTTTCTGGAAAGAACATGGAAAGTTAAAGTTTTAATTCCTAGAACTTATCCTTGGTCAATCCTAACTAAGATGGCAAAAACATAAATGAACCAAAAGGCCCTTACACCTCTCTCTCTGAAAGAGACCATGCTGTTTAATCAAAAAGGATAACAGACCTTTCATGATTTAACCTAGTCAGGGACCTAAAGCCATTTTTCATGTCAATGAAACCGTTTCAATAAGGATTAGAATAAAATTAGTAAAATTAATTTTGACTGTTTAAGAATTAATGTTAGTATCTCACTTTACTAAGTTCACACAGTTTTCTTCTGACTATTATTATTGCTACAGTTATTGATGAAAACAATGATTGCAACATAAAAATAGAAAGTTTGTAAGTCTACGGGCCTTCAGCCATCAATTTGAATCTTTAAAATGGAAATCAGGCACTCCTACAAAGAAGTCTCTGAAAAGGTCAGCTCCACTCAGTGCTTTGAGTGCTCTGGACATTTGCAGCCACTTATGAAGATGCTGTCAGGAGAAGAAAAAGGAATCCTTTGGGTCTTTTAAATTTTAGGCTTGTGTCTAAGGCTGAAAAAAAATGTTTTCTAAGCCATAAAGAAACTCTGCTCTGTAGGACTGAACTTTATAGAGAGTCTGTTAGCAGCCTGAAATGTTTTCTAGGTGACCTCCTAGGTCTACTCATTGTGTGGAAGTGGAAAAGGATGCAACAATAAGAAAATGGGTTCGGTCTGGTTACTTGCATAATAGACCCCTCAAACTAAGACTCTCTCCAGTTTCTTTTTTTTTTGTTTTTTGTTTTTTTGGTTTTTAGGGCATCATTGCCCTGGGGTGGTAGGAGTAGGAGGCCCAGCCTTTGGCCCTGTGGAGCTGGAATTGAACCTCCACCCCAGTGGGCTGCAGTCCCGCACACAACCACTGTGCCACTGGGGCTCAGCCCCTAGCTCCAGTTTCTTAACACTGGTATCTCAGTCTACATTTTCTGAATATTGTAATCACACTATTAAAGTGTGTTGCAATACATCACAAGTATATTATAAGGAATTCCCAGACATGGAATTTTCTTGCGCTTTTGGCCTTACCACCTGTTTGTCTGCTTTTCTGTTTAACATCTAGGTATTGCAGGCTCCCCAGCCAAAGATATCTCTGCATTCATCTCCCAGAGGCATGGTTTGAAAAGCCTCTCCAGTATAATTAAGGTAAATATTAACGGATTAGAAGCAACCATTTTATAATTGTCAGGACACATTAAGTCCTTAGCTAAATCAGCCTTGCAGAATAGATAGGGTCAGAATTTGCTATTCCTTAAACAATGTAAACTATGCACTGCAATTAAAGAAAAATGCTGTTTTTATGTGAATAAAACTGGGATTGTATGAAAACTCTCATTTTAGTCTGCAAAAGGGTAAACGAGAGATGGTAAAAATAATTTATAGGCAGTTTGGTATCAAAAATTGTTAATTTGGCCTTCTTGCATTGCAACCTTAATTACTGGCCTCTCTGGTTCCCTTTTGTTATTAATGCTGGGACTCTTAATTGGACCATACATTCTTATTATTATTTTATTTTATTGGGGGCCCTTATATCTCTTATCACAATTCATCCATATATCAATTATGTCAAACACAACTGTACATTTGTTGCCATCATCATTTTCTTTTTTTTTCTTTCTGCGGATATCTCTCCATCATTTTCAAAACATTTTCTTTCTACTTGAACCCTTTGTATCAGCATCTCATTTTCCCCCTCAGCTCTTTCCTGTCCCATGATACTTCAGTAATTTATAATTTTTCTTCCTTTTTTTAACAACCGAATCGCTTTAACCATGTCTCTATTGTCTTTCCCCCTGGAAAGCGCCATATGTTGATCATTGGGATCAGTTGCCCCTTACTCTTCCCTTCCCTTCCATTATCCTCCTAGTATTGCTACTCTCATTACTGGTCCTGGGGGGTATATCTGGCCTGGAGTCCCTGTGTTGAGAGCTCTTATCTGTACAGTGTACATGCTGTAGTCAAGTCAGATTTTTAAGGTAGAATTGAGATCACAATAGTGGAGCAAGGGTAGGGGGTGGGGAAGCAATAAAGAACTAGAAGAAAATTGTGTGTATCATTGGGACCACACTGCACCGTGACTGGATGATCTCTTCCTTGTGGCCCTTCCAACAGGGGATGTCCACTTGACTACTGATGGTCTTTAAGTCTCCACTCTGCCCTCCCCTTCATTCATATTGTTATGATTCTTTTGTTTTGTTTTGTTTTCCTGATACCTGATCCCATTCACACATTATGATACAAAGGCTAGTGTACTTCTTCCATGTGGGCTTGTTTATTCTTAGCTATATTGCCACTTGTTTATCGTTAAGCCTTTAAGACCCCAGACACTATATATTTTGATAACTGGACACCATCAGCTTTCTTCATCTCATTTGCTTATGCATCATATTGCCTTCAGTGATCATATCAGAAAGGTGAGCCTCGCAGAGTGCCAGGTTACTGGAACAAAGTGTTCTTATGTTGAGGGAGTACTTGAGTGGAGGCCCAATGTCCATCTGCTGCTTTAATATTTTAAAAATAAATGTATGCACATGTATTTATTCTTCTATCATTATGTAAAATATATATTCATATATACATGTCTCTATTGAGACCTTTATAAATATCCTTTGAAGCCCAGTTCTTTCCTCTATTTCCTTTTACTTTCCTCTTGTCCCACAATCATGCTTGGCCTTCATTTCCTTTTCAGTAATTCCTCTCACTTACATGGCCCTTGATCAAGCCCTCCAAGGTAAAATGAAATAAATAATAAAAATGAGGGCTGGGATTCATGGGAGGGAAAATAAGAAAACTATGGAAAAATTAATGCTGCTAACAGTTGGTTCTCCAAATGCATAAACGGAACTACAGATGTCTCGCAAACCTAACCAAACAAATTTCAATAGCAAGAATGAGGGATGAACCAAGAGACATTACAGCAAACCCTAATGAAATCAAAAGTATAATTATTCAGTATTATGAAGCCTTGTGGTCCAATGAATTCAACAAGTTGAAAGACATGGACAAATTCTTGGAAAAAACTATCCCTCCTGATATTATCCCCTATGGATGTCAATAATCCCAACATACCCATAACAATAGAAGAAAAAGACAAGGTCATCAAGGAATTACCAACAAAAAAATCCCTGAGACCAGATGGCTTCACAAGAGAATTCTACCAACCATTCAGGAAAGGCTGACACCAATCCTACACAAACTCTTCTAGAGCATACAAAAAGATGACCAACTCCCAAACTCTTTCCATGAAGCTAATATAACTCTTATACCTAAACCGGGACAGGATCCCACAAGAATTGAGAACTACAGACCAATATCCCTAATGAAGATTGATAGAAAATTCCTGTACAAAAAATACTGGCCAATAGAATACAAAAGTGTATGAAACAAATAAGTCACCATGATCAAGTGGGATTCATACCAGGGTTGCAGGGATGGTTCAATATACAAAAGACCATTGATATTATTCACCACATCGACATGAAAGATTTTAAGAACCTCATGATAAAATCAACAGATGTAGGAAAAACATTGGGCATCCAACACCAATTCCTATTTAAGACTCTCAAGAAGATGGAGTGAAAGGAAAATTCCTCAATATAATACAAGCTATCGATGAAAAAACAACATGGTAGTCAATGGAGGAAAGATGAAAACAATCCTTCTGAGAAAGGGAACCAGACAAGGATACTCTTTGCCCCCACCCCCTCCTAGTTAAGTACTGGAGGTCTTAGCTAACAACATAAGGCAAAGTAAAGAATCAAAGTTATTCATCTGAGGAAGGAAGAGGTGAAACTCTCATTATTCACAGATGATATGATTTTATATTTGGAAAACCTCCAAAACTCCACAAAGGGAGTGGTCAAAGCAATAGAGAACTATGGCAGAGTGACAGGATACAAGAGCAACAAACAGGAGTCTATTGAACTGCTATATACATCAGACAAGACCACAGAAGAAAGGATCATAAAGGTAATATCCTTCACAATAGTCAAGCACAAATACATGGGAGATAACTGACTTAAAAACCAAAAGATTTGTTTGAGAAAACTATAGAACACTACTACAAGAAATCAAGAGTGATCTCAACAAATGGAAGAATATTCCATGCTCCTGGATCAGGAGACTCAATACAGTAAAGATGTCAGTTCTGTGCAAAGCACTATATATGATCAATGCTATCCTGATACAAATACCATAAACTTTCTTCAAAGAATTGGAAAAACTGATTATCAACTTCATATGGAGAGAAAAGAAGCCCCAAATTAGCAGAGAACTGCTCAAGAAGAAAAACAAAGTTGGAGGGTTTGCTTTACCTGACTTCAACCCCTATTGCACTATTAATGCAATAATGAAGTTCATCTGAAATTGTATAGGAACTGTTGAACTTATGATACTAAGAAACCACTATACAAATCTGAATGCAGAAGTTGCTGATGAATCAGTGAGTTGATTCCTAAATCAAAAGAATAGAGAATGAGGCAGACTAGCAAAAGAAACTCCATTTTGGTTAGTTGCTCGATGACTTTCCCACTAACCCCTCCCACCTCAGAAAGCTGGCTGCTTGTGACCTGCCTGCTCCCCCTCCCCTTATGGGAAAGTCTCTGCTGGTGAGTATGTGCTGCCATTTTCCCAGGTTCTGGACATTATAATCAGTTGTGAATATTCTTCAATATATTGTTTCTTTTTATTTTTCCCCATCTTGTTTATTGTGATGTTGTCATCTGAATGGTGTAAATACGCTTGCTGTGTTAACCAGGATGTTATAATCCATCTTAGTATTGTTTCTGTTTTGATAAGAGATGTACCTTGCAATGCTCACTTGCTCTTTTTGAAGATACAATTAAGCCATTAATGTTGCTTTCTGCTTCTATTCACACTTGCTTGAACCCTAGACAGGGGATAAATAATTTTGGGGCCTTAATGGTGGACTGAGAAGTCCACTCAGGGCCGCTAGCAGGGGAAACAGCTTCACTTTCTTGGTAGCCCACCCAGCTGAATAAAACATCTTCTCAATTTCAAGACGTTGTAGTGACTGTCATTTGTTTGAACCCACAACACCTATAATTCTGCATACAACAATGATGGATTCATTTGCTGCCACTCATGTTTCTGCCCCAGTTGCCTTCGACGCCCCTTAAGTCTCTTCCTCTCGCTAACCCATTGGACACTGTTACGATCTCCTGCAAATGGTCTCCCCCATCTGAATGATGTGCCTCTGTCTTGCCTGCTCATGTTGAAGTCTAATCAGTGCTCTCCTTAAATTATATTGGAGATCTGGGGTGTCCCTAGGTCTCAAAAACATTAAAATAGGGCTGAGCCCCGGTGGCGTAGTGGTTGTGCGCAGGACTGCGGCCCACTGGGATGGAAGTTCAATTCCAGCTCCACAGGAGCAAAGACTGGGCCTCTTAATCCCACCACCAGAGGGCAGTGATGCCCCCAAAAACAAAAACAAGAACATTAAAATAGGGGGAAAAAGGTTTCTAAAACAAATTGGTCTTCCTCAACTCCTGAAAATCTTTTCATTGTTAAACTTTTTAAAACTCACTATCATCGAGTGTATTCCAGTTCTTAGCAGCCCGGCAGGAAGGATCGGCCTGGCCCTGAGAGTTCTGGACTCGCTAACTCTTTACAGGAGTAGAAATTCTCTTCTCTTCCCGTGGACAGGCTGGGGGTTTCCAACAGCTGACCTTGTGGTTAGCAGCCCACCTCTACGCCGCCTGATACCAGAGGCCCCAAACTTACCCAAGAGCCATTTCAGGAAATCTGGACACCTGCTTATTTATATTTATAATCCGAGTAAGTTTATAGAAATAAAACAACCTCAACATCTCATTTAGTAATCCTATTCAGAGAGAGAAGGCCATCATATTTCCACATCCCTACTTGTCTCAGGCTTTACAAGACACTCCAAGAAATCTTTCATTTCCCTTCTTGAATATATATATGTGTAGACATTAAATGTATCAAAAATAGCTGTTAGAAGCCTGGGCACAGCCAGCAAGTCTGTCTTTCTCGGACATCAAGGCAGTACCTCAGAAGATAAAATTTCTAAAATCTAGTTATCACAGCTTTCGGAGAGGACACAAAGGGCTTAACATTGATGCAATACCAAAAAAAGTGTCAGTCTGTAAGGTAGCTCAAATAGAAACTAAGCTTTTCATTTTTACTATGCTAGCACCTCTCATTGGAAAGCACTCACAAGAGGGTGCGATACCAAACAGACTCACTTCAGCACAGGGCCCAAAGAAAACATGTTTTCAGGTTTCTCATCGCCAATTATAGGACAGCATTTATCCCAGATTTGAAGGCGATTTGAACTCCTCTCCACCGCATTGGACTGGGGTGACCTGGCCCTGGGGGGGTTCCAGGTCACTAACCCTTCACTGGAGTAGAAAGCCTCGTTTTTCTCTCACACTCACAGCCAGGCTTTGAAGGATGTGAGCAGCCGGCAGCTTGGCTCCCCTTGCTGTGCACTCACTCTCCTTACCTCACTTCAGCTGTTATTTCGTGCAAGGCCAACACGATTCAGGAAATGGGGACATGACATTGAGTTCAAGTTAGGAGTACACGGATCATGGAGCTGGGGTCTTGAAGATGGAGTAAGAGTTCACCAAGAGGACAATGGAGGAGAGCAAGTGAGGCTGAAAGACCAACCTCGGGAAAAGCCTGCAGATCAGCTGAGCTTCCTGTGCCTGAAGCCATCAGGCAGGCAGTTCCCTTGGCAGGAGACCAGGCCAGGGTGGGAGCGAGGGAGAAGCTCATGGGAAGAATAGGAAGATC
This sequence comes from Nesogale talazaci, assembly GCA_004026705.1. Lineage (NCBI taxonomy): Eukaryota > Metazoa > Chordata > Mammalia > Afrosoricida > Tenrecidae > Nesogale > Nesogale talazaci. The sequence goes on from PVJH01019816.1 coordinate 31,430, forward strand.
TGATTCTCCAGGGTCTGACGTGACAGGCTGGGCCTTTTATGTATCACTTTGAGATAACTACACAGAAAACGCACTTGTTTGATATGAATGTGACACATTTGTTCACTTGGAGTTCTCAGAAACAAGCCAACTGCACCAGTCAGTTATGACTCACAGAGACCCTGAAGGCCAAGCTAGAACTGCCCCGGGAGAGACTGAGACCGTAACTCTTTACAGGAATGGAAAGTTCCAGTGGAGCTAGCTGGCTGGTGCTTTTGAACCACAAACCTCATGGGTAGCCGTCAGTAGGTCATGTGAATCAGATGCAGGCTGGCTTGCTGTATCCTAGTCCCCATGCTGCCCTGTGGCCCTTCCCCCACTCCACCCCCACTTTCTCAAGGTGGTGCAAAGGGCAGGAACTTTCTCCTGAAGAAACCACGTCTCTATTATAATTTTTTCCCAATCCCACCTTTTCCTCCAAATGTGTATTGAGCATTTTTATGGTATCTCAAGATGCTGGTATGATGAGTTTTAAAGTTGCGTGGTGTTTTATCCTGTGGACACTTTGCAACTTGTTGAACAGTAGAAATGGGCTGTTTTCCCCTCATTAAAGTATAAAAGTTTAAGGGAAGATTCATCATGGAGAAATGCAGCTCAAAAGTAATAAACAAAGGCTATTAACACCTAACTGATTGCTGGAGCCAAAAACAATTTTTCTTTTAAAGAGGAGAACGTGGTTATCATCAATAACAGTGGAAAATCAGATAAAATGAATAAAACAGCAATTTGTTGTTTCAGAATTTATGGACTTCGTAAAGTAAACTATGTTGGGATTGATACTTCAGGGAATATACAAGATGGAAACAATAGGAAAAGATGTAATAAATCGTTAAACAAGGGAGCTAACATTGGCTGCAATTGCAGACAGGTTCTAAGAAGAATGACTCTTCTTCTAGGGTCGTGTTACATAGAGGGGCTGGGTCCGGAGGGAAGGAAAAACATACTGAAAGAAGGAATAGCAGTGCGTTTGAATTGTGAGGCTGGAGAAGAATATGGGAAGGACGGTGCACTGCCCCAAAGAGCAGAGAAATCTGTCCTGGACCAAGTACGGCCAGAGTGCATGTCAGAGGCAAGGGTGGCAAGAGTTCTTGTGTCCTGAGGACAGGTCGTCAGGAGAGACCAGCCCCTGGGAAAGGACGTCCTACTTGGCGGCATGGAGAGACCAGCCCCTGGGGAAGGACGCCCTACTTGGCGGCATGGAGAGGTGTGGCAGAGAGGAAGGCCCTCCAGGAGCCGGACGGACCCCAGGGCTACAACCATGGGCTCGGCATGGGAAGAACTTGAGCTTGGTGCAGCCCCGGGCCGTGTTCCATGTTGCTGTGCGTCAGGCGGTTTTGAACTGCCCACCTCGCGGCTCACAGCTCAGCTTGAGACGCCAATAGCACCAGAGCTCCCGCTTTCAGGAAAAGCCATTTTTCAAAAACTGAGGTTTCACTTGTTATTTTATCCATTCCTTTTTCTGGCCCCAGGCCATCCTGCTTACGACTACAGGAGCCCTGGTAACTTAGTGGGCCACGTGGTGGGAAGCTGACCACAAGGACGGACGGCAGCCTGGAACGCCCAGGTGCTCTGCGGGAGAAAGAAGAGGCTTCCTTCTCTCTTAGACAGAGGCAGTGGCAGACACCCCCAGGGGCAGTTCTCTTTTTCTCTCCAGAGCCTGCTTGGGATCAGAACCAACTGTGTGGCAGAGAGCTTTGACCTGAGTCTTTCGTGTGGGATATACAAAACATAGAACACAAACTTAATTGAGCAGCACTCACCTCACTTTAGACTAACCTACCTGCAAGCCTCTTTGTAAGTGTATTTGATCTCAGTGCTACTCTATTATTCCAAAGAAGCTCAGTCATGGTGGGATTGTCCAATGTGCCTGCCTCAATAACTATTAGTGCAGCAAGTTTAACACAGGAAAAAAGTACACACCGTATATATAAGATTATATAATCAATGTTCTAGAATCCTACCATCTAGTACAGGAGGAAAATTATGCTGTGGAACACTTCTGTTCTTTGACACAGGGCAAGAAACAGAGGATACAGGGCAGAGCCCCAGTGGCACAGTGGTTGTGTGCGGGACTGCGGCCCACTGGGCTGGAGGTTCAAATCCAGCAGCAGCTCTCCAAGAGCAAGACTGGGCCTCCTACTCCGACCAGAGGGCAGTGATGCCCACCCTCCCCCAAAAGCAAAACAAAACAAAACAAGAAACAGAGGATGCAGGAATTAGCAAATATCAACTTAGGTTTCCTCCCATTTTCCATAGAAACACTATCACAGTAAAAACATTTCAAGAAATAGGTGGCAGAATACCTAGCATGTCAGATTCTAAAGTCAAATGGCCACGTAGGGGAAGAGCTGTAGCACAGCCTGTTTGGTGATTAAGCCTGTTTGTCTTTAAGTCTTTCAGGAAACAGAGAATCATGGTGAGGGAGAGTCAGATCTTGGCTGGAGGACTTTTCAGGGCAACCCCACTCTGTACTTTGCTGCTCAAGGATAAGGACTCTGGCCACATTCATCTGTTGTCATTGTCCTGAAACAAAGAAGGGGCTACTTTGCCTCCCTCCACCCACCCACCCCCCTCCTGTTTTCATGTACCACAGTGCTAGCCAGCAATCCTAGTCCTAGGTCAATATCTTCACAAGGTGAAAAAACAAAAACAGAACTTCTCAAATTCACAGGAAAATCCCATTGGCTCTGAATTCCATCAACCCATGATCTTTTTAAGAAGAGTCTGATTGGCATATAACTCAGTAGTTCAATCATATTAAGAAGAGTTGTAGCCCCACCCCACCGTGCTTCGCCTGCCGCGGTTGGGTCCCTGGCCTTGGTTGTAGTGGTCGTTGCCGCCCCTCGGTCGCGACTTCCCTCCCCGCCCCAGTCCCGGTCCCCATCGGGTGGCAGACGTGAAGATGACCAGTGCAGAGGAGGTGTCCTGGATCTCCTGGTTCTGTGGGCTCCGTGGCAATGAATTCTTCTGTGAAGTGGATGAAGACTACATCCAAGATAAGCTTAACCTCACAGGACTCAATGAACAGGTCCCCCACTACCGACAGGCCCTAGACATTATCTTGGACCTGGAGCCTGATGAAGACCTGGAAGACAACCCCAACCAGAGCGACCTGATCGAGCAGGCCGCAGAGATGCTGTATGTGCTGATCCACGCCGCTACATCCTCACCAACCTTGGCATCGCCCAGATGTTGGAAAAGTACCAGCAGGGAGACTTTGGCTACTGTCTCCGTGTGTACTGCGAGAACCAGCCGATGCTTCCCATTGGTCTGCCAGACATCCCAGGCGAGGCCATGGTGAAGCTCTACTGCCCCAAGTGCATGGACGTGTACACACCCAAGTCATCGCGGCATCACCACACGGACGGCGCCTACTTCCGCACCAGCTTCCCTCACATGCTCTTCATGGTGCACACCGAGTACCGGCCCCAGAGGCCTGCCAACCAGTTTGTGCCCAGGCTCTATGGCTTCAAGATCCACCCGATGGCCTACCAGCTGCAGCTCCAAGCCGCCAGCAACTTCAAGAGCCTGGTCAAGATGATTCGCTGACTCTCCACCTGGCCCTCAGTCTTTGACGCCCCTGTTCCTCCATTGGCTTCCCTTCAAGAATCCTCTATGGTTTTTACTTTAAATTAAAGGAGTCGGTATTGTGGCGGGAATATGGAAGAAAATGGAAGAAAAGACCACGTGAAAAAAAAAGAAGAGTTGTAAAATCATCACCGCATTCAGTTTTAGAACTTTTTTCTTTTTTATACTGATTGCTGTCAGTACCTCATTTCTTCGATCACTCCCCAAAAGACCAACAAGAATAACAAGGTGAAACAGAAAAGCTTCAATTAAAAAGAAAGCAGAAAATATGAAAAAAGAGCCCCAAAAAGAGGTTCTAATAGGGAGATCAAAGGAGAAGGTGCTACATTTTAATATAACTGCACCTGCAATAATCCACTCTCCAATGCACTCTGCATGACAGCCAGGCTGTTCACAGGGTTGGAGGGATTCACAGGAGGCTTAATCCATGCCCATTTCCCATTGCTGTTGGTGTTTTTCACTGAAAAACTTCAAAATGGGTCCAAAGCAGATTAAACGATAACATGTTACATTTTAACATAACTGCATCTGCCTTACTGGACGTTTCCATCTTTCCTGTCTGACAACAAGGCTTTCACATCCCTCAATTGTGGCCAGATGGAATTACCCAAAGGCGAAATCCATGTGGAACCCTGCAAATATATTGGGGCTTCCACTGTCATCCACAGCCTCTGCAAGGAAGGTGTTCACAGTTAAACTCTGTGGCCATTCCCTCCTTCAGGTTTGCATTTTATTATTTACAAGCCTTGGGCCACACTGGCTGGTGTGCTTTTTCCATTGCGGTTTTAGTTGATGTCTCAGATAGCTGCTTATTTGGAGACAAACCGTTACAACCCCACATGTTATTCTCTCTGATGACCGGGCACCATCTGCTTTCTTCACCACACTTTCTTAGAGCACAAAACGTCAGTGAACTCTTCATGAGGATGAACATGCCATAACAAATACATTGTTTTTTGATTAGGGTTATAGTTATATGAGATACCCAAATCCATTCATGTGTCTATCTGTGGTATGTATACATATCTCTGATTCGCCTTAGAGACCTCATTGTCATGTAGTATTACAGAATATCCTCAATCATCCCATTGGAGCATAACGTAGTTCTTTAGCGAGTGTCCTTAATCAAGTCAATAGTATAGAATTTAAGACTGCTGAAAAGGAAATTATACGTCATAGGCCAGCTGTGAATGGTAGCACATCAATTATTGACTTCTACAGATTAAACACTTAAGAGACTACACATTATTTATACAAACAAGGGGTTTGTTGATGGGCAATGCTTTCAGTAATATTTATTCTCAATAGCAGAGGCACTCCTACCAGATTAATCCATGTCATAAGAAAGCAAGGGGGGCAATAAATAGTCAGTAGATGGTAGTCTCGTCTCAGCATTCATTGTGCAGCCATAAGGCATGAGGTTGAAACCATCCAAGTCCAATGTCTGCCCGTTGTATGTCCTTGGTACAGGTAGCAGTCCTCTGCTGCCTCTCACACTAGGGAGCACCAGCCTGAGTCCAAGGGCTACTGGTGGTTCAGCCCAGTACACTTAGACCTGGTTACTATGGGATGCTTCGGGTTTGGTCAAGGCGGATGGTGCACACCTTGAAAAGACAGAGTCTAAACGCCCAGGAGTCTATAGCACACAACCTGTGTCACCATGGGCTGCATAGAAATTAGGCCAAAATTGTCCAGTGAGAAGCTTAGTATCTGGCATGTTCTCCCTTTGTTAAGCTCTTTTACCTGATGGGACGTAAACAGGTTTCAAAGCCCCCTTGATTCTCACCAGTGTTCATTACAGTGTGAAAAACCAAGACACGGTACAGCATAAGATGGATGGATGATAAAGTAAAACAAATCCTGATATAATACATGTCATGTGGAGATCCTCAGGAACCAAGAGCCCACAAATGTTGCAAGGTAACAAGGGCCTACCTTAGAGTTGAAAGGAGAGAGGGATAGAAAGATTGATAATATATAAATGAGAAAGAGAGAGATTCCCCTGTATCTCAAAACTCCCACTGCTGTCCAGTCAGTTCTGTCTCAGTGGGGCTCATCAGGGCAGGGTGGAGCTGCCCCTGGGCATGTCCCTGACTAGAACTCCTCACAGGGCCAGAAATCCCAACCTTGCTCCTGCAGAGGCTGGTGGTTTCAAATGCCCGACCTTGAAGCCCCCAGACCAACACATAACCACGAGGACACCACCAGCTGTTCAGAACTGGTGCCCTGGATCTGGACGACTCCCCCCCAAGCCAGGAGAGAGACACGCTGTGTGTTCTGCCATCCTCTGTGGTGTTTGTGCTGTGGAAGCGCGCCATGACTAGGACAGAGAGGGTGGCAGAAGAGTTGACTAGGTGCAAGGTGGGAGGCTGGAGTCTGTCCAGAGACACCAGGAAGACAGGCCTGGCACTCTCCTGCTGACACACGGGGCATCGCTACAAATCAGAATCTAAGGCAACTAGCCCCCCTTCAAACTTTGTCCAGAGCGATGCAGAAAGCTGGCCCAAGCCTCATGGGACTCTGTGGGGTGAGCGCAAGAGGCCTTGTCTAGCCCTGGAAGGCAAGCCCAGTAGGAAGTTTGGGGGTCATACTCACCAGAGCCGAGGGCTCCCGTGGTTAAAGTGACCAGATTTTAACATTGGTAAAGAAAGCGGGACACCGTTGACTGGAAGGGGGGTGGGGGGTAGGGGGTATATTCCCTTCCCGTTCTCCCGCCGTTCCCTAGCTTGTCATGCAATTTTCCCAAAAATCGTGATATTTTAAAACACCGTGGGACACGGGGAAAATTGTTTAAAATTGGGACTGTCCCGCCAAAAGCAGAATGTCTGGTCACTTTACAGGTGGGGCTAGTCTGGAGTGGGGCACGCACAGGCCTCCCTGGATCCTGAGCACAGGCCACTGTGAACACTCGGTCCAGCTGCACACCCTGCCTACCACATGGCCCCTCCCCCAGGCCTCTGCCCAGCATTTCCCTAACAGCTCCGTGAGGGGCTTCAGGTGCTGCCATTGGACGCGTAAGACAACAGGATCCACATGATGGCAAACAAGGCAGACCCCATGCTGCTGTCCGTGATGCAACATGAGCCTGAAGGCCCCTCACAGACACACATGAAAGCCCGAGGCAGTTGATACAAAGCATGAGGGGTTTTCTGTGGCATTGAAGGAAAAAAACCCTTTAAGTAACATTTCCTAACAATCAGCCTCACACTTTCCCATCATTTCTAACTTATTTAGAAGGTTGCGGTTATCAACAATAATCAACATATTTCTTCCCCCAGATTTCCCAATTGAAAGAACGTCTGTTACCCACAATCCAATGATCCAAATCCTACAGTCCTTAGGCTTAGATTACATGCCATCCACTGTGCAATCCATGTCTTCCCTCGTCTGGGATTTGATCCCAGCTCATTAGTTGGTTCCCCTGGTTGTCTTCTTATTTCCTCTCAGAAAAGCCCCTCTCCTTGTCATGTGACACCCGGCCCCTTTGAAGAGAACTTCCGTTTGTTGATAGAAGAATATTCCTCAGTTCAGGCTTGAGTGATGCTCCCTGATGGAATGCAGGCTGTACATTTTGGGAACGATCACCAGGAAGAACCTGTGCCCAGCACACCCCTCCAGGAGGCACGGGATGCTGGTGAATGATTCCTGCTGGTAAGGATCCCTGGTTGTACAGTGGGGTCAGCATCGGGCTGCTAGCTCAGAGGCCTCGGGATCATTCCACTAGCCTCTCAGCGAGGGGTGGAGGGTGGGCGGGATGCGAACTGCTTCCATAAAGATGCACAGCTTCGGGGACCCAGGGTCCCTGTGAGTGGGCACGGAGTCAGCGGCAGAATATCTGGTTGTCCATGCCCTGGAGGAGGAGGGCATGCTCTGTGCTAGGCTGGGTCACGCCGTGCTGTGGAGCTCCCCGGTGTGCCCTGATAACTAGATGGGTTTCTAGAGGCAGGTTTACCAGGAAACCTCTACAGCTGGAAAGCAGCCCTCTAAACTAGGGGTCAGCCAACTTGACATGAGGAAGCCCAAATATCGCTGTGATCCAGGATCCTAATAACAAGACCCAAATCGTGATGAGGGAACAGTATTGGGCTTAAATTGTCAGCACTAGGTTTTCAAGAAGCTCTGAGTGATCGAGGAAATTCAAATCCATTTGCAGTGTCCACATAGGGATCAGGTCTCTGGCATATTCCAGACTGTGAATAGCCTCACTAGTGGTCAGGGAGCAGTGCAAAGTGGATTGTGTCAGATGCGCTTAAGGTAAAATGTAACACCGTATCATTTGATTTCCCTTTTGATTCATTTCAAACTTGTTTCAAATTTTGGTATTTTCTACTTCCTTTTGATTGCAGTTCTTCTGAGATGTACTTGTCATTGTTGATGAGGTTTATATGCCTTCTTTTCTAGCTGTGCTTCTCCACCTTCCTAATGCTGCAAGCCTTTCATAGAGCACTTCATGTTGTGGTGACCCCCCCAAACTGTAGAATTAGTCTCTTGCTACTTCCTCGCTGCCATTTTGCTACTTTTATGAATTGGGCGACCCCTGCGAAAGGGTTGTTCTACCCCCAAAGGGGTCGCGACCCACTGGGTGGGATCACTGCTTTATAGGAATGCGGGGTAGGTGAATCTAGGGAGACTGGAACAAGATAAGTTTCCTAAAGGCACGATGGCAGAGGAGGTTGGGGGAAGTAGTCAATATCAGTGAGCACAAAAAATGTTTTAAAATTTCTTGTGGCTAGGTTTGCTCTACTGCTTTTTCTTTTCTTTTAACTTGGAATTTTATTAGGTACATAATAGCAATATGAAAATAAAGATTTCTAGGGCTTATACATTATCTCTAGGCAAAAAGATCCCACAAGAGTCTGCATATAATATGGCCCCACCCAGGACCAAGCAAGGTGCACTGGAGTTGTTCATGAGCAAGATTGCTGATTTGCTACATTCAATATTCATTTTTTTCTGTAGCGATATTGAATTACCAGATGTAGTTTCCAATGCTTGCCTATTCCTGAGAAATTTATAAAATTTAATTAAAATTTTGTTTTGATAGGAAATCCGATCTCCTTGAAGGGATAGGCAGGCAGACAATTTTTTTTTCAAAAATCATTTTATTGCGAGCTTTTTCAGCTCTTATCACAACCCATACATATATCTATTGTGTCAAGCACATCTGTACATAGGTTGCCATTATCATTTTCAAAACATTTTCTTTCTACTTGAACTTGCAAACCCAAATTCTAAATGTAGCTTTATCCCAAATAATTACAGGAGAGGAAACTTCTCATACTTTCCTGCTTTTCTCTTTTTTTATTAAAAATCATTTTATTGGGAGCTCGTACATAGTTTTTCACAATTCATAAATAAACATACTGTGCCAAGCACCTTCACATGTCTGCTGCTGTCATCATTCTCCAAACATCCACCTTTCCCCTTGAGTCCTTGATATTGGCTTCCCATACTTTCCCCGCTTCCCCTGCTCACCCTTCCCCACAAACCCTCAATGCTTTATAAATTATTATTGTTCTGTCATATCTTACACTGCCCGACCTCTCCCCCAACCCACTCCTTTGATGTCCAGCCTTCAAATAGGAGCTTATGTGTATATCCTTGCAGTTGGTTCTGTCTCTCCACCCCACCTTCTCTACACCCATCCAGCAGCTCCAATCTCACCATGGGCCCATCCATCTTGGTTTCCCCATATCTCCAGCTCCCCTGTCTACTAGTGTATCTTCTCCAGTCCATCTGGATTTGTAAGGTAGAGTTGGGACCATGATAGTTGTGTGGGGGAGGCTTCAGGAACTAGAGGAAAGTTATATGTGGGCGGACAATTTTTAATGCTTCCAGCTGATTTTGCATTTTCCTTTGATATTGGGTAGTATTATAAATATTTAGGATACAAACCAAAGGACAGAAAAGTGCCAAAGACCTGGGAAATTCTACCAGTAAACCCAGACCCACTTCTGGTGTATTCTGGGAAACATTGCAATAGAATTGGCTGATGCTTGTAGAGTGAAACTGTCTAAGAGGAAGCTAGGACGGTGTCAAAGGAAGTGCAGAGGAACAGGGGGATGTGAAGAGAATAGAGAGTTTTTGAGAATAGAAAGATTATCCCCCATTCTTGTTGGGCCAGATGGGGACCCTCATACTCTGGCGGGATTTCAAGCCCTTGGAGCTTGTCACCAGGCTCTAAGGAGGAATCTTGGTGCTGGCAGTTGCCTTGCGGGAGCCCCACTGGAAAGCCCTGAAACAAGAAAAAACAGGTTGGGAAGAGGTGTTTGTTCCTTAGGTAAGGGGACAGGACCAGCACGTGTCAAGGCCCAAGGCCATGGAAGGAGGACAACATCTCATCCCGAGGAGGGCTGACTGAAACACTGTTGGCGTGTCTTTCCATCTGAGATAAAATGGCCATTTTCCCACTTGTTCCCAGGCAAAGGCTGCAGAAAGTAGCCACCAGCAAGTTTATCGATTTCTTCATGTTCCCAGGCTCATCCTCCCCTCCTGCCTATCAATAAGTTGAAATGTTAATGTTTCTTTTGTATGCCGGAGCATTGCACTGCCTTTGTTCCAAAGAGCATATAAGCTCACTGCTAAGAAATCGCTGCACTCAGCGGCATCAATGCTGCAGAGTCGGTGGTGCCCTAACTTTTTCTCTCTTTCCTATACAGTTTCCTCGCGAGTCCGCACCCCTCTGGAATCCAAGCGAATCGTCAGATAAAGCTGGTCTCTATCGTGACTACTGGTTACAGGGCAAACGGTAGATCTGGTAAGTTCAAGGGAAAATATAATGGTTCAGGGGAAATGTCTGTGTGGTCTTCAAGCCCCCAGGTAAACTCCGAGAGGAAGGGTTTGGGGGAGTTTTCCAGCATCTTGTGAGGTGATGGCGGTGGAGCAGAACAG